>JASTWP010003428.1:0-24232 GCA_030770255.1 Temnothorax ravouxi
ATTGCAACGTACGCCGTATGCGCGAGGGTAGCACCATAAAGAGCGTGCTTAACGGAGCTTAATAAATTATGGTTGAAAGAAGATCCAAAGATTACCTGTTCAGAGAATGAGATGTATAATTTCCATCAAAGTTGTATTTGTCATTAGTGAGCGATCTAATGACACAAGATACTTTTTACGAATGGATCAACTATCACGACAGACACGTCAAAAGTTTGCCTGTAGGTGCGAAAGGGGATAGCCTCGCCGCGATTTCGATGAATCATTCGTACAGCGTGGAGAAGCGGGACGAGAAGAAGGAGGAGGAGGAGGTGGCAGGACCCAGCGGCGGGCTCGACGCGTTGTTCGACCTGACGGAGTCGCCCGTTCAAAGAAACGTCGACAGGTGTAGCGTGTACCCTCACTATTCAATACTGAATCTCGACGGTATCGAATTTCCTATGACACTGAAGCAAAGGAGGGGTGTCAATAAGGCCGTTTTTTGGACCACGTCAGAATCGCTCCAAACTGTGGTATTTTCTTCCTACCGATGTAGCTCACAACCTCCTAGAACCGTTTGCTGTCCGAGCAATTAGAGGCTGAGAACGGGCAACTTGAAATCTCAAAAATCAATGGAGTTTTTCACATGGTAGTAGTGCCGGTCTCATTTCAGCATGTCATTGTTGGGAGAAAAGGAGGGTGGGAGGTAGAAGGGGAGGAAGAGAGAAAGAGAGAGGGAAGAGGGATGAGGGGGGAGAGAGAGAGGAAGGGAGGGAGAGAGAGGGAGGGATCGCTCTAAACTGTGGTATTTTCTTCCTACCGATGTAGCTCACAACCTCCTACAACCGTTTGCTGTCCGAGCAATTAGAGGCTGAGAACGGGCAACTTGAAATATCAAAAATCAATAGAGTTTTTTATATGGTGGTAGTGCCGGTCTCATTTCAGCATGTCATTGTTGGGAGAAAGGGAGGGAGGGAGGGTGGAAGGTAGAAAGGGGAGGAAAGAAGGGTGAAAGGTAGAGGAAAAAGAGAAAGGTGGGAGGTAGAAGGGGGAGGGAGGGAGGAAGGTAGAGAAGAGAAAGAGAGAGAAAGAGAAATAGAAGAGAGGAAGGAGAGGAGGGAGAGGGAGAGAGAAAGAGAAAGATAGGGAAAAGGAGGAAAGAGAGAGAGGGGAGGCAAAGGATGGCAGAGGGAGGGAGAGGAAAGCAGACCTGGTCCCTCCCGTCTGATTTTCGTCATTCTCTCTCTTTCTCGCTCTCCCTCTCTTTTCTCTCCCTCTCCCCATTTGCCCCCCTTTATCCCTCTCTCTCTCTCTTTTTTCCCTTTCCTTCTCTCCTTCTTTTTTTTTCCTCTACCCCCTCTGCTTCCCTCGCCCTCTCTCTGCCACCCTCTGGCTCCCTTTCCCTCTCTCTCCCTCCCACCTTTTCTTTTTCTCTCTATTTCCCCCCTCTCTCTCCCTCTCTCTCATTTGTTTGTATTTAGTTGCCCCTTTAAAGAGATCCTGTAGCGAAGGCCGAAGAGAGAGAAAGAAAAAGAGAAAGGGAGGGAGGGAGAGAAAGGGAGAGAAAGGCAGAGGGTGGCAGAGAGGGTGAGGGAAACAGAGGAGGGGCAGAAAAAAGAAAAGGGAGGGAGAGAGGAAAAGAAGGAAAGAAAAAAAGAAAAAGGGAGAGAAAGAAAAAGAGATAGAGAAGGGCAGAGGGGGAGAGGGAGAGAGAAGAGGGAGAGGGAGAGCGAGAAAGAGAGAGAATGACTAAAACCAGACGGGAGGGACCAGGTCTGCCTCCCTCTCTCTTTCTACCCTCCCATTTCTTATCTCTCTCTTCCTCTCTCTCTCTCTCTTTTTCTTTCTCTCCTCTATCTCCCTTTCTCCCTCTCTACCACCCACCCTCCTTTCCACCCCCCTCTACCTACCACCTACCACCCTTCCTCCCTCCCTTCTTTCCACCCAACAATGACATGCTGAAATAAGACCGGCACTACTACCATGTAAAAAACTATTGATTTTTGAGATTTCAAGTTGCCCATTCTCAGCCTCTAATTGCTCGGACGGAAAACGGTTCTAGGAGGTTGTGAGCTACATCAGTAGGAAGAAAATACCACAGTTTGAAGCGATCCTTCCCTCTCTCTCCTTCCCTCCTTTTTTCTCTCTCTTCTTCCTCTCTTCCTCTCCCCTTCCCCTTTCTTCCTCCCTTCTTTACCTTCCACCCTCCCTCCCTCCTTCCCTCTCAACAATGACATGCTGAAATGAGACCGGCACTACTACCATGTAAAAAACCATTGATTTTTGAGATTTTAAGTTGCCCATTCTCAGCCTCTAATTACTCGGACGGTAAACGGTTCTAGGAGGTTGTGAGCTACATCGGTAAGAAGAAAATACCACGGTTTGGAGCGATCCCTCCCTCTCTTTTCCTCTCTGCCTTCCTCTTTTTCCCTTTTCTCCCCCTCACCCCTCCCACCGCCTTCCTTCCTCTTCCTCTAGCCTCCCACCCTCCCTCCCTCTCTCCCAACAATGATATGCTGAAATGAGACCGGCACTACCACCATGTGAAAAACTCCATTGATTTTTGAGATTTCAAGTTGCCCGTTTTCAGCCTCTAATTGCTCGGACAGCAAACGGTTCTAGGAGGTTGTGAGCTACATCGGTAGGAAGAAAATACCACAGTTTAGAGCGATCCCTCCCTCTCTCTCTCTCCCTCCCTTCCTCTCTCTCTCCCCCCTCATCTCTCTTCCCTCTCTCTTTCTCCCTTCCTCCCCTTCTACCTCCCACCCTCCTTTTCTCCCAACAATGACATGCTGAAATGAGACCGGCACTACTACCATGTGAAAAACTCCATTGATTTTTGAGATTTCAAGTTGCCCGTTCTCAGCCTCTAATTGCTCGGACAGCAAACGGTTCTAGGAGGTTGTGAGCTACATCGGTAGGAAGAAAATACCACAGTTTGGAGCGATTCTGACGTGGTCCAAAAAACGGCCTTATTGACATCCCTCCTTTCGAGGTTTGAACGATTCAACAACGTGTCCGTCAACGTTTTCACCGTTTGGAGGAATAAAAAACGGAACGAAAACGAGATTGCTTCTATACGGCTCACTGCCGATAAGAAGGACCGTCACGTCAATCTGTTGTGTCTGTTAGATTCGCGAAACAACTCGAACGTTGGTCATTTCGTGTGGATAAAGAATCTACCGCAATTGGTGGGGTCTCAGTTGAACAGGAACAGGAAGATGAAGTACATTTGCGATCGGTAGGTATAAAAAAGGTGTGTGAAATAAAAAAATTATATATGTATTCTATATTTCCAGATGCTTACACTACTTTTACTCGAACGAGAAATTGTCCGCTCACAGCGTCGACTGCGGAAAGATGAACGACTGCGCTATCGTTCTCCCAAACGACGACAACAAGTGGCTATGCTTTCGCGATCACAGTAGGAAGGACCGACTTCCCTTCGTGGTGTACGCCGATCTGGAATGCGTGTTGGAGAAAGAAGAAATAGACAACGATAACGTCAAGAGATACACCTATCAACATCACAAACCGTTCAGCGTGGGATACTATCTGTGCAGCCCGCACGATATGATCGCACCTGCGTACAGATTTCGTCGCGGCGAGGACTGCGTGTCGTGGTTCGTCAACGAGCTTAACGTTATCGCGCATCGCGCGAAGGACATACTCATGGCGAACGTGACCATGACGGAGCTCACGCTGGACGAAACTCGAAATTTTTTGAGCGCGACGAGCTGTCACATATGCGATAGGCCGTTCGAATCGCAGGATCAACGCGTGCGCGATCACTGTCACTTGACCGCACGTTACAGAGGTCCCGCGCATCCGCGCTGCAATCTATTTTATAGAGACTCATACGTTATTCCTGTGTTTTTTCACAATTTGTCCGGTTACAATGCCCACTTTATTATCAAGGATATAGCTAATAGCTTTGAGGGTAGCATCGATTTATTACCGCTCACCAAAGAGACGTACATATCGTTCACGAAGAATGTAAGGGAAGGTGTTAACAGGGGAAACTCCGTGAAGTTGCGATTCGTGGATTCGTTCAGATTTCTCAGCACCAGTCTCGAGAAATTGGCGTCGTATCTCGATAGGAACAAGCTGAAAATTACGCGTTCGGAATTTTCGGAACTGAGCGAAAGCGATTTCAACCTCCTCACGCGTAAAGGCGTATTTCCGTACGAGTACGTCGACGGCTTTGATAAGCTGCTGGTGACGGAATTACCGCCGCGCGAGGCCTTTTACAGTTCGTTGACCGGCGAGATCGCAACTGATGACGATTACGAGCACGCGCGGAATGTCTGGCGTTGTTTTCGCGTGGAAAATCTTGGCGAGTACAGCGATTTGTATTTTAAAACGGATGTGCTTCTTCTGGCGGATATCTTCGAAAATTTTCGCGACGTCAGCATCGACGCTTATGGACTGGATCTCGCGCATTACTACACTCTACCGGGATATACGTGGGACGCGATGCTCAAGCACACGGGGGCGCGATTCGAATTGCTCACCGATATCGACATGGTAATGTTCGTGGAACGCGGTATACGCGGCGGTTTGAGTCAATGCTCCAATAGGTACGCGCGAGCTAACAACAAATACATGCGTTCGCACGACTCTTCGCGACCGTCGACGTATCTCATGTACCTCGACGTGAACAATCTGTACGGTTGGGCGATGTGCGAACCGTTGCCATACGCGGAATTTCAATGGGTCGACGATGTTAAGAGTCTCGATGTAATGTCCGTGACATTGGGCTCCGCTATCGGTTACATCTTGGAGGTCGATCTTGCGTATCCGCGTGAACTTCATGACGCTCACGCTAACCTTCCGTTCTGCCCGACGCGCGATAAGCCTCCCGGAAAACGGTGCGATAAACTCCTCGCTACTCTGTGCAATAAGTCGCGCTACGTGCTGCACTACCGTAATCTACAACAATGCGTTCGATTCGGATTGCGCGTTACGAAGGTTCATCGCGCGCTTCGATTCGCGCAATCTCCGTGGCTTCGCGGATACATAGAGCTCAATACGGGATTCAGAACTCACGCTAGCAACGATTTCGAGAAAGAAATGTATAAATTAATGAACAATGCGGTATTCGGCAAGACCATGGAAAACGAGACACGAAGAAAATAAAGGGCGTCAAGAAAAACGTGGTTGCGAGAACGATAACGTTTGATGATTACCTGCGATGCTTGAGAGACGAGATAGAGCAGTCTAGGCGTCAGTCGTGTATTCGTTCGATGTTACACGAGGTGCACACCGTGTCTGAGTTGAAAATCGCTCTCAGCCCGTACGACGACAAGCGATACGTCGTTTCCGACTCGTACGAAACTCTACCGTGGGGACATTACAAGACCCGTCTTGATATTTTTAACAATAAAGTATACAATGTGTTTTATGGGTTATTATCAACAAATATATATTTTAAATTTACATTAAGATATTCACTATTAAGAAATACATATATTAAGATAAATAAAAAAAATACATTAATTTTTTGTTAACTACAACACTGCTGTCTTATTTATCCATGAGTCATTTTCAACCACTTCGCATATTTAAGTTTTAAAAAATATCGAATTGTATTAAATTAAAAAATCATTTCTATAATGCGATAAAATTTCTAGAGAAACACACAGAGCGTTACAGAGTGTCGAGACGCGCGCGACGTTCCGTCCACCAATCGTGCAATTTGCACACGTTCTCCATGGCGCAGTTCTTCGCGTGGCGTCCGCATATGAAAGATCGGGTCGCGCCGAGGATCTTCAGTCGACCGATGTCTTCGTATTCGACTCGATTTTAGCGTTGAATTCGTCGACGGTGTCGCCGAGAATCTCCTCCAACCATCTTTTCTTTTCAACGCCCTTTACCTAGACGAGCTTGAGCTCGCAGCCCGTCGTACACGGCGCGTCGGATGATCGTTCTCGCCCGAACGTAATTCACCTCTCCATCGTTTTATTTGAAACTATGATGGTTTGCCGTCAACCAGCACGCCCGCGATTTTTCCGCTCTTGTTAGAAGATCCCATGCCAATGGCGTGCGAAACACATGATGAATCAGTTCTTTTCCGTTTCTGAGCACGGCCACTTCTTTAACTGTGAACTTTTCGCGGATAACGAATCCCTGCAGATTCACGAATATCGGTACGTCGCGGTCGACGGACATCGTCTCTCTGTACGGTCAGTCGTTCCCTCTCCACTCTGTTTGAATCTGTCGCTCATCAGGATTTTGTCAGACGTTCTTCTTTTACACGATTTTACGGACTATGTTGGTCAGCGGATTATACTCGATCACGCGATCGTGGATGATGAGACAGTAGGCCGTCGTATTGGAATCTATATTACGTTTGCAATCGAACTCTATGCGAACGTCTACGGTGGCGCTTTTGACAGATTCGTTCTGACGTGAACAGTCGATGACCACGAATGAGCCTTATTTGTCGAATTCTTCCATCGTTAGGAGCGCGTTCTCCCGCTCGCATCCGTAATACGACTTTCGAAATTTCGCGTACATCTCGTACAGTATAGCCGTTCTACGCTTCTCAAAATCCAAGTTCATATCGTCGTAGGGATAAAAATCAGAATTAAGGTACAGTTTCACATTGGTGAGATTACCGTAATCGAACTCGGAGGCGTGTTTCAATAAGTTGTTGGACCTCCCGGTTTGCAGCGCGAAAATGACGTATCGCGGTTTCTCAAGCTGCGTCGCTGCTTTCACGGCCCACGAATGCCTGTTCGTGGTTTGCAGCAAAGGGTACTCGTACAGATCCCACGAGCGGAAGCCCATACTTAGGTATTGTCCGCTCTCCAACGTTCGTAAAAGGGACAATTTATTGACATTGTTCAGCACCACGTGCGGCATTCGCCATTGCACTTTCAATAGAGTAATCGTAGGATTCTTGTGGCGTTCCGGTTTCGTGACGATGCAATTAGCGTCGGTTCGGGAACGTATCAGAATAAGTTTGTGTCGCGCGTTTATCACCACGTGTTTGTAATCCTCGCAAAAACCTAGCAGAACGTTAAGGGGTACGCAGAAATTGAAATCGCTGATTCCAGTTCTCGAACGAGGTCCCACGTATTTATTGATCACAATCCATCCAGCGTTTTGCAGCTTTCTGCTTCTTTCGGTAGTCAGCGACACGAAATTCTTGATCGAACTGGTTATACCGACGTTTCTGTTCCTGTTGATCTCCACGCCGTTGAGTTCGTATCGAATCTCGCCGAACATGAACGCCACGCAATTGTTGTCCATCGTCGTATCCGAATCCTTTTCCGGAACGCCGTCGGAGAGTACTCCCTCAATGTACAGAAAACTTTTACAGGGTAGAATGTACAAATCCTGCTGTTGTATCGGAATTCGTATTTCGTCGCTGTGCCCGAACGTGGTATTGGCATATGGATTGTAAGTGTGAGTCTCGATCTTGACGATGCGATCGTCGAAGATCGGCTCACCTCCGATACTCAGGATGTCGGTCATGATCGTTCCTCACGACGAATCCCAGAGATCGTAGAAAAGCGACGTTCGCAGCGTTCAGTCCGTTTTTCTTCTTCTTCTCTCTCACAATCGGTCTGCACGTTCCTTTCGTCGGAGCGCCGAACGATAACGTTCGCGGTGCAATGACAGATGTGGCTCTTGCGAACGACTCGTTCAAAACGAGCATCTTTCGCGCACGCACATATCCACCCCCCAATTTTGTATTTTATTTTATTTTCTGCGACGCACGTGTAGTCGAACCGTTATCTCCTCCCCGCGGAAGTCGATCAATCGTCCGATCTGATCCACAACGCGTAACGTTATATCGGTGACACTCCGCGCGATGACCGGAAGGTAAATGATCTGCGTCGGAGTCTCCGATAGCTTATATCCCGGTGGAACGTTCGGTGCGAATTCGTGTATTGTATGTGCCGGCTTGCCGTTGCTATAGGCTCCCGCGGTGACGTTGCATCCCGTGTAGAAATTTTTCCTAGGCTGTAACCGGGCCCTAGAAGGGCTTCCTTACTTTATTTGAGGCCCAAGTTTGGACGCCCACCTTGGCCCCATTTCGGAATGTCACGCTTTTTTATCTAGGGCCCTTATTGCTTTCCGAACTTGGGCCAATGTTGGCTTCATAAGTCGAGCCTATACCCGAGTAGAAAAAATTATTTATTTTAAAGGAGGAGGGTCCCTAAGGCCTGTTTTTGGCACCCCTTCAAAATTGGACCAAAATGGCTGAATCACTTTCTTATATCCTTGGAAGTAATATTTAGTCAATTCCAGCCTAAACGGAAGTATTTAGAGTGTACACTTTAGGTATACATGGTGCATCAGCGCACCCGTATCAAGCATTTTTTTGGAAAACTAAGCATTTTTGAGAAAAATGTTTCAGATAAAAGTTGTATGGTTTCAAGGGGGACATAAGATGGTGTCATTGGTTTGACCTTGGATAGTCATTTGAAGGTCACGTAAATGTCGATTTCAATATTTTATATAGAACCCCCTATTTTTACATAACTTGTAGCTTATCTCGAGAGCTTTTCAAAACACTTATAACTAAGTCATTTTTCATTAAGTACTTTGCGAGTTATGAGGCTTCTTACAGATAGATTAGCAGAAACGTTACTTAAGGAGATCCGAGATTGAAATCATATTATTTATTCTTGTTGATTCTTTACACGTGAACAGTAAAATCGTAAACGTAATCTTCCTTTAAGAAGCCACGTAGAGTGGGGTGTTGGATTTACGTAAGTCCCCTTGCCTGTCACTTTTTGGGGTGCTTGATTAAAAAAGTGAGTCCCCTTGCCTCTCACCTTTTGGGGTGCTTGATTAAGGTGAGTCCCCTTGCCTCTCACCTTTTGGGGTGCTTGATTAAGATGAGTCCCCTTGCCTCTCACCTTTTGGGGTGCTTGGTTAAGGTGAGTCCCCTTGCCTCTCACCTTTTGGGGTGCTTGGTTAAGGTGAGTCCCTTTGCCTCTCACCTTTTAGAGTGCTTGGTTAAGGTGAGTCCCCTTGCCTTTCACCTTTTGAGGTGCTTGGTTAAGGTGAGTCGCCTTGCCTCTCACCTTTTGGGGTGCTTGGATAAGGTGAGTCCCCTTGCCTCTCACCTTTTGGAGTGCTTGATTAAGATGAGTCCCCTTGCCTCTCACCTTTTAGAGTGCTTGGTTAAGGTGAGTCCCCTTGCCTTTCACCTTTTGAGGTGCTTGGTTAAGGTGAGTCGCCTTGCCTCTCACCTTTTGGGGTGCTTGATTAAGATGAGTCCCCTTGCCTCTCACCTTTTGGGGTGCTTGGTTAAGGTGAGTCGCCTTGCCTCTCACCTTTTGGGGTGCTTGGATAAGGTGAGTCCCCTTGCCTCTCACCTTTTGGGGTGCTTGGTTAAGGTGAGTCCCTTTGCCTCTCACCTTTTAGAGTGCTTGGTTAAGGTGAGTCCCCTTGCCTTTCATTTTTTGAGGTGCTTGGTTAAGGTGAGTCCCTTTGCCTCTCACCTTTTAGAGTGCTTGGTTAAGGTGAGTCCCCTTGCCTCTCACCTTTTGGGGTGCTTGGTTAAGGTGAGTCCCTTTGCCTCTCACCTTTTAGAGTGCTTGGTTAAGGTGAGTCCCCTTGCCTTTCACCTTTTGAGGTGCTTGGTTAAGGTGAGTCGCCTTGCCTCTCACCTTTTGGGGTGCTTGGATAAGGTGAGTCCCCTTGCCTCTCACCTTTTGGAGTGCTTGATTAAGATGAGTCCCCTTGCCTCTCACCTTTTAGAGTGCTTGGTTAAGGTGAGTCCCCTTGCCTTTCACCTTTTGAGGTGCTTGGTTAAGGTGAGTCGCCTTGCCTCTCACCTTTTGGGGTGCTTGATTAAGATGAGTCCCCTTGCCTCTCACCTTTTGGGGTGCTTGGTTAAGGTGAGTCCCCTTGCCTCTCACCTTTTGGGGTGCTTGGTTAAGGTGAGTCCCTTTGCCTCTCACCTTTTAGAGTGCTTGGTTAAGGTGAGTCCCCTTGCCTTTCACCTTTTGAGGTGCTTGGTTAAGGTGAGTCGCCTTGCCTCTCACCTTTTGGGGTGCTTGGATAAGGTGAGTCCCCTTGCCTCTCACCTTTTGGGGTGCTTGGTTAAGGTGAGTCCCTTTGCCTCTCACCTTTTAGAGTGCTTGGTTAAGGTGAGTCCCCTTGCCTTTCATTTTTTGAGGTGCTTGGTTAAGGTGAGTCCCTTTGCCTCTCACCTTTTAGAGTGCTTGGTTAAGGTGAGTCCCCTTGCCTTTCACCTTTTGAGGTGCTTGGTTAAGGTGAGTCGCCTTGCCTCTCACCTTTTGGGGTGCTTGGATAAAGTGAGTCCCCTTGCCTTTCACCTTTTGGGGTGCTTGGTTAAGGTGAGTCCCTTTGCCTCTTACCTTTTGGGGTGCTTGGTTAAGGTGAGTCTCCTTGTCTCTCACGTTTTGGGGTGCTTGGTTAAGATGAGTCCCCTTGCCTCTTACCTTTTGGGGTGCTTGGATAAGGTGAGTCCCCTTGCCTCTCACTTTTTTGGGTGCTTGGTTAAGGTAAGTCTCCTTGCCTCTCACTTTTTGGGGGTGCTTGAATTATTGCTCTTTTTCTTCATCTTCTTCTTCTTTTGATTTGTCGGTCTCCGACCAAGTGGCTGCGTCTAACAAATAATCCGGGTACACGTCGCTATGATATCGTGGTGCATTTACATGATGCCTCGAGATAAGCTACAAAAGATATGTAAAAATAGGGGGTTCTATATAAAATATTGAAATCGACATTTACGTGACCTTCAAATGACTATCCAAGGTCAAACCAATGACACCATCTTATGTCCTTCTTGAAACCATACAACTTTTATCTGAAACATTTTTCTCAAAAACGCTTAGTTTTCCAAAAAAATGCTTGATACGGGTGCGCTGATGCACCATGTATACTTAAAGTGTACACTCTAAATACTTTTGTTTAGGCTGGAATTGACTAAATATTACTTCCAAGGATATAAGAAAATGATTCAGCTATTTTGGTCCAATTTTGAAGGGGTGCCAAAAACAGGCCTTAGGGACCCTCCTCCTTTTATTATTATTTTTTAACTAAATTTGTTTCTTAAGATGCAGTCTATGATTATAAATATTTTCTCGTATTTTCTCGTATTTGAAAAAAAACACTTACCTTGGTGGGATCGAACTCGGGACCTCTGGGATATATATATATAATATATTTCCAAAAAGGCTTTATATGGGCTATAACTAGGAAATCCTACATTAAGGGGATCTTAAAGTCGTTTGTAATACCGACATCTGTTTTGCACAGATATCTTTTTTTTGGCTTTACGGATTTAAAAATCCTTCTCCAAAGTTGAAGCATGTTCGAAAATAAAGGCCACCACGCGATTTTATACCGAGAATAAAAATAAATTTTAGGAACTGCATATAACAATGCGTCAACTTGCGAAAACATTCGTTTTATATAAAAATTCTACAATGTATTGTTACTAAAAGACTGTGGCGTGGCCAGCGGATTACATCCAAAAATACGATGTCATTGTCAGAATTAGGTTTAGACCCTAAACAAAAAAGTTATCTGTGAAAAATGCAATATAACCTTTAATATTGTCTATCCTTGTCTATTATTATTGTCTATACAAGGACAGATATATGGAATTTGGGGCGATAATACAGACGTCTTTAGGATCCCCTTAAACTGTCCTGGAAGGAAATTCGTGACCAAACTGGGCTCTGCGTACGTGCTACAACTAGGAAATCCTACATTAAACTGTCTTGGGAGAAAAATCATGACCAAAATAGGCCCTGTATGGGCTACAACTAGGAAATCCTACATTAAACTGTCTTGGGAGAAAAATTGTGACCAAACTGGGCCCTGTATGGGCTAAAACTATAAAATCCTACATTAAATTGTCTTGGGAAAAAAATCGTGACCAAACTGGGCCCTGTATGGGCTACAACTAGGAAATCCTACATTAAACTGTCTTGGGAGAAAAATTGTGACCAAACTGGGCCCTGTATGGGCTATAACTAGGAAATCCTACATTAAATTGTCTTGGGAGAAAAATCGTGACCAAACTGGGCCCTGTATGGGCTACAACTAGGAAATCCTACATTAAACTGTCTTGGGAGAAAAATTGTGACCAAACTGGGCCTTGTATGGGCTATAACTAGGAAATCCTACATTAAATTGTCTTGGGAGAAAAATTGTGACCAAACTGGGCCCTGTATGGGCTACAACTAGGAAATCCTACATTAAACTGTCTTGGGAGAAAAATTGTGACCAAACTGGGCCCTATATGGGCTGTAGTTAGACATGCCCAAATTAAAAATAAAAACTAGGTCCTAAATGGGTTTGAGTTTGACAAGCCCTTATTTTGGATGCCTTAGTAAAGCCCATACGGGGCCGACATTGAATATGGGATGCCCGGATAAATTTCTACTCGGGATTCCACGCGAATGATGTTCACGCGCATAATATTTACCGGTTTGTCGGACGCGTGCTATTTATTCGGCTCGAGTACGCGACGTGTCGAGAAACCTAACAAAGAGCCAACGTTGTTCGATTTGGTGAAGTCAACTTTATAAGCACACTTGATCTCGCTTCTCATGGTGTTCTCGTTAGCGCGCAGAATTATCGAGCGTTCACTTTTCTCGCGATCGTCATCGTTATCGTCTACGTATATATAATCGTCTTTTTTCTTCTTCTTCGTACTTTTCTTGCGGAGGATAGCTGTTCTCAGGTATCTATCTATAGCGTCCAATTCGTACGATCCTTCGGGAATAGCGATCTCGTCGTTGATATCGAAGTAAAATCTATTGTTTGTGGAGTCAATGTTCGGTATCGTGTTGTACGTCTCGAAGTTCGCGAGGCCTATCTCGTATTCGCCGCCGCTCAGATCTAGAGCGGGATAGTAGCTGGCTGAAAGAACGCTGCTTCTTCCGGATAGCGAAAGAGTCAGCGACATAGCGAGATTGTTTCTCCCTCTCCCATCGTCAGAGGCGTTTCCAGTCGACGTCTCGGAGGAACCGCAGACACAATTGACCGCAAATGCTTTGATCGAACGTCTGATACGAACGACGGTTGTACGCGATGATATCGTTCGAGTTCCCTCGGGGGTCGAAGATTTCCAAAACTGTCAAAGTAGATCGCGTTATTACTCCTCTTCGCATAGGCGACCCAGTGCGTACCCGGGCCCTCCGCGTCGTCGAGATTCACGATTCCGCTCTCGTCGCGACGCACTTTCGTCAGCAATGCGTCGCGCATAAACACGCCCCTAAAGAAAGGTATGCGCGAAAGGCGGGCAAACCGATTCAGTTGCTCGTTCGTCGTGGCGCCGAACGTCGGCAAATCGAGCGTCGTCAGTGTCTTTTTCGGCGATTGTTTTTTTTTACCCGTTCTCGTTCGTCTTTTGCTCGTCACGCCTCTACCGCGTTTGTACGGTGCTAGATACAGTTCGCGACCCTCCAACGCGCGATTGTGACGTTGCAGTTCCTCGAGCTGACGTTGAGCGGCCTTGTTGTCGTTCACCGCCTTGGCTACGCCAGCCGCTCCGCCGATCAGGGATCCGAGCGCTCCCAATATCAGTAAAAAGGGTAGGAGACCCCCGCGTTTCGCTAACAGGAGAATTTTCTTTCTCGTTACCGCTCCCCTCTTGCTCTTTCTCATGCCCATACCTAATTTCGTTTTTGTTTTCATAGCAGCTCATACGGCGGTCGCGGCGGCTCTCTCGCCAAGGGTTGTGTCGCTCCCCGTGATGCGCTCGCGCGCCTTTTCGGCTAGCGCTCGATCGGCGACGTGTCGATCGGCGAGATCACCGCTTTGCGAGTAAGCGATATCGTGCTCGCGACACGCCTCGTTCAACGGATTGATACTTCGATCACCGCGCGCTAGTCGCTTGGCGAGACGAGTACCCGGCCCGCAGAATTGATAGCCGGGTATGTGTAATTCGACAGGTAGCGCGTTTATCACTCTGTTGAGGAGGCCGCTGCCAATGCTTCGCGCCGCTGCGTGCGACATGCACAGCAATCCCTTATGAGCGATGGTAGACCGTCTATGTGCGTTCTCTGCCACGGACGATTGTAATGTTCCAAACACGGACGACAGTCCCGTACGTCGGGATCCGTCCTCAGATGAACGGGCAATTTGTCCCACAGTCGATCGACGTACTCGGAAAAGTTGCGCAGCAGAAAAATCTTTGGCACGAACTTCAGTTGCTCGGCGGACAGACCGAGAATATCGCGTTTATCCGCCAGGACGAGATACATCGCGGTAACTGAGGTCATATACCGATCGAACGTACGTATAAATAGGGCAAGTGTGCGCGCACGCGCGTAACAATGCGATTCGTGAGACAACCGTCGGCGATAGGAGTGTCAAATCTCGATTGCAAGACGCGACTGACGTCGGGTTTAACGTCGAGAGAAATGCGTCGACACGGCCCTCTTTTACCGATCGCGATACGTTGCGTCATCTGCGGCCCTTCCAATTGCGGTAAGACGAACGTGTTGATAAGCCTACTGGAAAGTCCGCACGGTCTGCGTTTCGAGAACGTATACGTGTACTCGAAATCCCTGCATCAGCCGAAGTATCGTTACCTTGAGAGTCTGCTCGAATCGATGGACGAGATCGGTTATCGCGCGTTCTCCAATAATCGCGACGTCGTGCCGCCGAGCGAGGCGCTCCCCGGTTCGATATTCGTGTTCGACGACGTGGTCTGTGACAAACAGGACGCAATCAGGGAGTACTTCGCCATGGGTCGACATTCGAATATTGATTGTTTTTACCTCTGTCAAACGTACGCTAAAATACCGAAGCATCTAATACGCGACAACGCAAATCTGTTGATCTTGTTTAGACAAGACGGAACTAATCTAAAACACGTGTACGACGATCACGTGAGCCCCGATATGTCGTATGAAGATTTCTGCGCGTTGTGTCGCGAGTGTTGGCAGCGCAGGTACGGGTTCGTGGTGATAGACAAGGACAGCGCGCTACAAAACGGCAGATACAGACGAGGATTCAACGACTTTGCCGTACTGTAGAGCGATCAGTAGCTGTCGAACGTTCCGAGAGCGATGAGCGACGCGAAAGACACCGTTGACCGAGAGAAGACCGCGCGGCAGATCGCTAAAATGCGCGCGTCGATACGTAGAAAATACAGAGCGTTGAAAACCGGCAGTATGGAAAACGAGATGGCTCTCGAGAGACAATTCAAACCGATCGTCGACCCGTTGAAGCAAATCGTCGAACACGTCGAAAGAGGCTAATCCAAGAACGACAATGCGGCGGCGACGAAAGGTTTCGTTATTAAAAAGAAACGCGAGCATAGCGAAGACGACGACGATGAAGGAAAAATCGCGCGAAAAATAATATCGAGACCTAAGAAGAGGAAAAAACAAACGAGCGCCGAGTCAGAGATTCTCCCGATCCACTCCACGCCTCTGAAACCGCGAAAGTTATCGATGCACGAGCGGATGGGGGAAGAGCTGGAGGTTTTCGCGTCGCCGTTGCCCTCCCCTGAAACACCCATAAGGGACGTTCTACAAACGCCGCAGGGTCATGAGGAACTGCACAGTTAATTGGGTCCGTTGGGACAAAGATACGTGGGCGCTCTTCTAAACGGGGACCCACAAAACGAATTCGATACCGTTTACGGTGTGTACGTCGGGAATGACGGCACGATGCTCGGTGACAAACCGTTCAAGGTGAACGCAGACGAGTCCGTGATCGTGGGCGGAGTGAGATACACGGGCACGCCCGGCTTGTATGAATTAATCTTCAAGAAATATCCCGATGGTGCAATTTACACCGAGGACGACACGCAAAAGTACAGAAATATATTGTTAGCTACAAACGCTTACAAACGCGATTATAATGCTCTTAACCCCATCATGGGCAACAGGGGATCAAAATACAGGAACATTATCGCTTCGTTGGTATCGCGCGATAGAATCGGCAGTAATAGAAAGGGTGCCGGCGTGACCAGATTACCGTCGATCATGAAATTGAACAACAATACAATGGATTACGTTTATTGGGACGATCCTAACGAATTGGTGGATCGTCTGCGATTACTCGAAGCCTCTCGTCAAGCGGGTAACGACGCGCACGGTAACGAGATTCAGTCGATAATCGAGGAGCTTCGCGAGATCGGATTGATTATAAATTAAGCTGTCCCGTCAATCGCGACGGCAGTGCGTTTCTCGACGACGATATCGGCGCAGAGGAAACGCGGCGACGGCGGCGGATTTGCGACGGAAAGATCGCGATTCTCTATCGACTTTCTGCGAAACTATGTACGAGACAGCGCGCTCTGCTTGAACGAGGATTCCTACGACGCGAGGGAGCGCAAGCTACGACGTCTAGCCGCGCCGGAGATCGACAGCGACGCGACGAACAAGAGTTACGTCGAACGCGCGCTTCAAGAATCGGGAAAGGAGATCGATAAATCGTTGTCGTCGGTGAAAAGTGAGGTGGATAGGATAAACGGCGACGTGAACGGACTCAGAACCATGTTGAGCGAATTCAAGAAGACTGAAAACAACGTCATGAGCGGACTCAGAATCACGATGAACAAGTTTCTGGCCAAGTTCGAGGAGATTGAAAACCAGATACAGAACTTGGAAAACTCTAAATCCACGCAGACGGGGCAGATACTTGGCGCGCAGATCGCGATGAACGATTTTCTAGCCAAATTCCGCGAGATTGAAACAACGATGGTGACGAAGGAATTGTTCGAGAGAGAGATAGCGAACATTCGTGGTAACAGGGGGAAAGGTCAATAAAGAGGTGATGAGCCATCTTTTTTCGCGCAGTCGAGAGACGAATACACGCGCGCAACGATGAGCGCCGAGAAGCGGAGACTCGTGGATGAGCTGCACGCACCAGCGCGGAGAAACTTCCCGCGACGTCGCGTCGTGGTGCGCGGTTACGACGATCTGTGGCAGGCCGACGTGGTTGAGATGCGTCCATACGCGCGACACAACAGAGGTTACTACTACATACTAACGGTTATCGATGTGTTGAGCAAGTACGCGTGGGTGTTACCGCTCAAAAGCAAAAGCGGAAGCGAGGTAGCCGCGGCCCTGTCGAGGATATTTCGTGAGGACGCGCTATATCCGAAGAATTTGCAAACGGACAAAGGAAAGGAGTTCTACAACACTAACGTGCGAGAGATTATGAGAAAACGCAATATAAATCACTACTCGACGTACTCGGTGATGAAGGCGTCGGTGGTGGAGAGATTCAATCGCACGCTGAAGAACGACATGTGGAAACTCTTCACGCTCAACGGATCGTACACGTGGGTCGACGCGCTGCCGCGTTTGCTGTCGAATTACAACCACCGCAGGCATAGAACGATCGGAATGCAGCCGGCGAGCGTGGTTCACGGTGTACAGTCGTGCGAAGATAGCCGCTCTGGGTAGATTCAAGATGAACGATCCGGTGCGCGTGAGCAAATCCAAGACGCTGTTCGAAAAGGGTTACACTCCCAACTGGACTACAGAGATCTTCCGTATCGCTAAGATACAACATACCAATCCTGTGACGTATCTGTTGAAAAACTACCGCGGGGAACCGATAGCCGGAGGATTTTACGAGCACGAGTTGCTGCGAGTTTCCGACCCTGACGTTTACCTCGTAGAGAAAGTGTTGCGCAGGCGAGGCGACGACGTATACGTGAAGTGGTTAGAAATGAACAGTTCACATAACTCGTGGATAAAGAAAACAGCTGTGTTGTAGTTAACAAATTAATATATTTTTTTTTACCTTAATCTAAGTTTAAAATATATATTTGTTGATAATAGCCCATAAAACGCATATGAATTTTAATATTACAATTACTGTTCAGTCTATATATATTAGTAATTCGTAATTCTCGCCCATATAATCAAATCTATTGAACAACGTCTCGCAGTCCAACCATTTACCGATGCACACTCGACATTTATTGGCTGGTTTCATTACACATAATATCCGTTCGCACTCCGTGCATGCTATCTTTACTTTTTCATTTAATCCGTATAATTCATTCATAATTGTATGCCATGTTTGTTTATATTGATATACTCGCCGATTGCGTCGATAGGAGTAACACGCT
This sequence comes from Temnothorax ravouxi, assembly GCA_030770255.1. Lineage (NCBI taxonomy): Eukaryota > Metazoa > Arthropoda > Insecta > Hymenoptera > Formicidae > Temnothorax > Temnothorax ravouxi. Next base: position 18,026 of record JASTWP010003428.1, read on the forward strand.
AAGCATATTCAATATCGCGGGTTCACTTCCCACACATAAAAGGGTTCAAGTCCGATAATACAATGATATCTGTTCAACATTTGATACGGACTCCAATCCTCATCGTAATGCTCGGGGAGCACTCCATCGGCATCATAAGGTTCTACCGGTGGTTTTATAGTTGTCTGTATAAGTATATAATGTTAAATTTTTCAAAAAATAAAAATAAAAATAAAAATAAATTTATTATTTATTTCTCTCTTACCTTTGTCTTCTGAAAGTTTTTTCAATGGTGCAAATTCGGCGCGTTCAGTTTCAATAACAATTTCGGCGTGTTTAGTTTCAATAACTTTTGATGCTAGATGTGTCAAATCCTTTCGGAATATATACTCGACGAGAGAAATCATTTTTACGGTAAAAGGTGTGAACTGGATTGATATTTGAACTTATTTCATGTTTTTCCTAGATTATTAATTAAATGTGAGATTTAAACTAGAAGTTTGTATAGTCCCGCTTAGATTTTTATAGACTTACTGCGACCTTCCAACCGAGTCGCAATATCTAATTCCGTTTAATTATTCAAAGACAAAAAGAGAAACGCGTCGTTTATTTCCACCCTACCGGCAATGTCGCTCGCGCGCAATTATTCGATAATTTGTACTTCAATTACAGGGTACAGATTTCACGTACAATATTATTTATTTCTCTCAAAATATACACGTTTAATTATATTCGCTCATCTATTTTAATTTGCGCGATTAACCTCGTGACCTCGTTGCGCGCGATAACCGATACCGCGACGACGACGACGGGAAAACAACATCGCTCGTCGCTATCGCGGCCGGCGTGACCTGCGACCCGCGGCGAGAGCAGCGAATTTTCGCAGTCCGCGGAAGCGTCGTCGTCGAGTCTTCGCGAAAAACATAAGATTGCCGCGCGCGAATTGGAAATAATATTTTTTTTTCATCAGTGGCCCGCGAATGTCGATACGTCCGACATCGTCCGCGAAAATGAAAATTTGTCATCGCGAGTGTCGGCGACGACGACGACGACGACGACGTGAAGTGAAGTGAAGTGAAGTGAGTGGATATTTTTGAGTGAGTAAATTATTTTTAGTTTTCGTGCACGAGGTGAGGACCGCATTCATACCACCTGGAGTGCCTGGAGTGTCTGGGGGCGGGGTGAGGAAGCGGAACGCGCGGGAAGAGCGGTTAGTGAGGTTAGGATAGCGTTGACGGCGAACACGTAATCGCTTCTACTTTCCTCCCTAGGGAGGAAAGTAAAGCGGTGCGGTGCCCCACTGCCGACGCCATCCCCTCTCCCACCGCTTACGTCATTCCCCGCGCGTTCCGTTTCCTCACCCCGCCCCTCGACGGACACTTCTATGAGCTAGGATTGACATTGATCTCCTACTATTTATGAGTATTAACATACTAATACTGTCAATACTACAAACTGATCACTCAGTACTGTGTACTGATTGCTAGTACTACTTTTTCGTAACGTATCTTGAAAATACTAAATTAATAAAATACTAAATTAACACACTAAACCATCAATATAACGTTATTTTGATATCATCTTTGTGGCGGTCACGTCACCAGTGATACACGCCCGCGCGGCAACACTAACACTAGTAAAATGGGCAGTTTGCATCGACGCCGCTAGGCGTCGCCTCGCTCAAGCATTCTCTCGAGTTCAAGATTCTGCACCGACTTGTATAAGAGAAGACCCTCTACGGGACCAAATCAGATATTTTCGGGCGCTAGTCGCCTAAGGCAAGAGTTCCTAAACTCTAAGCCTACAATCTTGACTTTTTGTTCTACTTGGATAGTACTGCGCAAGTGCTGCGCCTGTGCCACACGTTAGTATCCGATAAGTATTCAATAAGTACTAAAAGAGTACTGGGGGGAGTACTGGGGGAGTACTGAATGAGTATTGGATGAGTTCTGTATGAGTACTGGGAAGGAGTACTGACGAAGTCAGTATGGTCGAATTTAGTAATACTTTGAGTACTTATGTTTTCAGTACTTTCACCAATACTTTTTCCAGTATTAAAACCAGTACTACTTTTTCATAAGGGATATGACACTTCTCTCAAAAAATGCTTTAATCTCATAAATTTTTTACGAATTTTTAATTATGTACACCATTAATCCTTACGCCAAATCTTAAGCAAGAAAAAAGAAAAATCTTTTATCGAGGCATATATGGAACGAAGGCTATATAGGTCAGACTCAAACCACGGACCTTGGTGTTGCTAATCAATCGCGAAAGCCTTGAGCCACGCATCATCCCAAATTGTTTTTCGTAATAAATTCCTTATATATAGGTTTATAATAATAACAAATTGATTACACAGGCCCACAAAAAAAAGTAAGTTGTGCTGGGGATCTGACTATGCTATTTCTACGTATTTTGAGCCGCTGAAAACGAATATGAAGTCAGAATTACTCCATCACCCTCCAGTTTTTTAAAACTTTAATTAATTTTTTTTAAGGTAGCTGTCTCGCTAAGTGCTAGTCATGTGACTGTTTGTAGGTTTTCACCTTCAGAAATATATTTCAGGCAATTTTTGCTAAGGGAAAAATAATTCTATGAATTATGGTGTAAAATTTCATACGTGACAAAGTATGTTACTTTTTCTAAATTCTGTGATTTTTCTCATTTGACTCCGTTTTGATCAGCTGATCATGCGAGTCGTCGAGAAAAGTTACAAGTGAGGTTACATCTCCTTTTTGATTGAATTTTGACAATTACTGAGAAAGGGTTTCAAAACGCATGACAGGGGTATCAATCACTATCCAATTCGGCTAAGAAAGACGAGCCCCATAACCTGCAACTACAGTAATTAGCCAGCGGCGTTTCCAAGTCTTCCCAACCTCACCTTGACCAAAAAATGTCTGCTCGATTACCGCATTTTCACTAAAATAAACTAAAAAATTAGCAGCGAAATCTCCGGTAAACTATATATTTTATGGTTGCATCGGATTCTTCGAAATCTAATGTACAAAAAGCAATGTTTTTTCTCACTTCATCTAATTGAAAAATGCGAAAATATGTGATTGAAACCGTGATAGAGCCTTCTTTTTCTGGCTGTCTGTATATGAAGTAATGCAAAAGGACCCCGCACACATCACAGGGAAAATTGGCCATCCGTCGAATTTGCTGAAATTTTAGTATGATGTAGTTCATGTCGTCCTGATTAAAAGTCATAATGGGCCCGAGGTCAAAGAATGGACAGTTTCCGAGATACGGGAGGTCAAAGGTCCATAATAGTACCTTATTCGAAAATTCTATTCTTTGTGTATATCCGCACGTGAGCAGTGTTGTTGTGTGCGTATGTGCCATTCTACGTATGTGTGTGTGTGTGTGAGCGTAGCCTGGTTTGATACATGGCAATAGTAATATGGCAATATGGCCACCTACGAAACTAGTGCACGGATCGAGATCAAACTTGACCAGCATGTTCACCGTCGAAAAAGGGTTTTATTTTTATTTAAGCATGCGTACTATGCGTGGCCATATTACCCTCACTGACGTTATATCGCCATCTGATCTCGTACTCTCCGGTGTGACACAATGGCAGAGTTTCAGGATTGGTGATAGCTAATAAAGACAAGATCGGTTGGTAATCCAGCCAATGAAGGCAAGTTCGGTTGGTGATCCAGCCAATGAAGGCAAGATCAGTTAGTGATCCAGCCAATAAAGGCAAGATCGGTTGGTGATCCAGCCAATGAAGGCAAGATCAGTTGGTAATCCAGCCAATGAAGGCAAGATCGGTTGGTGATCCAGCCAATGAAGGCAAGATCAGTTAGTGATCCAGCCAATGAAGGCAAGATCGGTTGGTGATCCAGCCAATGAAGGCAAGATCAGTTAGTGATCCAGCCAATGAAGGCAAGATCGGTTGGTGATCCAGCCAATGAAGGCAAGATCAGTTAGTGATCCAGCCAATGAAGGCAAGATCGGTTGGTGATCCAGCCAATGAAGGCAAGATCAGTTGGTAATCTAGCCAATGAAGGCAAGATCGGTTGGTGATCCAGCCAATGAAGGCAAGATCAGTTAGTGATCCAGCCAATGAAGGCAAGATCGGTTGGTGATCCAGCCAATGAAGGCAAGATCAGTTAGTGATCCAGCCAATGAAGGCAAGATCGTGTTCTTAGAGAGATGAATTTTTTATCTTTTGTCCGCCATATTGGATCCGCTATTTTAAATTTTAAAAATTCGAGAACGGATTTGTAATCAGCGCCCAAAAAAAACCCCGGATGCAAAGTTTCACGAAAATTATTTAAATTTTTTATTTTACGTCTGCCATATTGAATCCGCCATTTTAAATTTTAAAAATTTGAGAACGGATGCGTAATCAGCGCCCTAAAAAACCCCCGAATGCAAAGTTTCATTAAAATTGGTAAAGAAGAATAATTCGTGACTTAAAAAATATTAATTAAAGTTTAAAAAAACTGGAGGGTAATGGAGCAATTCTGACTTCATATTTGTTTTCAACGGCTCAAAATACGTAGGAATAGCATAATCAGATTCCCAGCACAACCTACTTTTTTTTTGTTGTCAACTCAATAATGTAATATTACATTTTCTTTAGTATAAGACTGCATTGTAAGATACAATGGTAATTGGCACGTTTAAAATCATAAAGATGAAATTATAACATTCAAAAATTATTATTAAGCATTTTTGCCTGCGATGATTGAAAATGTCGATATATATTAATTTTTTATTTACTTGCTGTAAGAGAATGCAAAGCAATCTTATTATACAAATTTTCTAATACCAATTTTTAGTATATTATATTAATACTATTATATACATTATTATTCCAGATAGGCTCTACAAGTAATATTAGTGATTCTCAAATATCGTTAGATGGATCTAAAGAAGAAAATACATCTCCTTTACCGCCTATTTCTCCAAAAAGAGAGAACAGTTTTGAACTTAAGCTCAATGATGGAATGCAGTTATCTGTAAAAGATATAAAAAGGTTTGAAAACAGAGAAGACGAATGGAAAAAGCGTTTGGCAAAGAAGGAAACAGAGATATTGAAGAGGATGGAGAAGAAGGAGGAAGAATGGAAAGTCAGACTCTTTGAAAAAGAGAAAGAATGGAAAAAAGTTGTAGAGAAACAGGAGAAGGAAAAACGACGATTAGAGGAAGAGATAAAAAAAATAGAAATGGCAAAACAGTCGTTAGAACATGCTCTTAAAAATGCAGAAGGTACTTTTAGATAATCTAATTTTTAAGGCAATGCTGGAATCATCTGTTTTATCGTCAAAATGTCATTTTCGTGTACGCGCCTTTTTTTATTGGTTCTATAGAATTATAAATCCTTTTCCAGGATTAAAGTATACACCCAAACGGAGAAGAGACGAGTCAACTTTATATTGAGACAGAAAAAATTATATACTTCTATAACTTTTTTTCTTTCTCTTCTTCCACGTTTATACCTACTTTAATCATAAAAAAGGATTTATAATTATATAGAATTAATAAAAAATGGCATGTACGTGAAAATTAGGTTCTGTTGGTAACTCGAATCCAGCATCGTCTTATGACATTTTAAGAGTGAATTATCTGTTTATATTTTTTGTTCTTTTTATATATATTATATATGTTATTATTTACATATTACTAGACACCACAGACGCGCGCTTCGCGCGCGCTATTTGGCTTTAACATTATGCTATTACTATTACACTATTAACTTCTTGATACACACAATACACACAACTGTCAAAATATACGATGACAGCTGCAAATGAAGTAAGCGCAGCGAGAGAACCAATTGGCATCGCGGAAAAGCGGCAACAAAAAACTTCGAGATATGCGAGTATCGACTTAACATGCCTTTCTTTAGAAAGGATATGTAAGCACAAACACACAGGGCATATAAGTATAATTTCTAGAGTCAAATATCTTTTGATTCTCACCATGGATTATTTGAAACTAAATTGAATCTACTATTTTTCTTTTCACTGTTTTATGACTGTAGAAAAATGCAATGTATAATGGCATTTTTATTTTCCTCGTGCATTTATGTCTTTTTTACATCAATTTATCTAATCACGCTATGCGTGAAAATATATTAAAGATATTTCAAAAATGTATATTTTATCAAACAAGATATCACAGATGCGCGCTTCGCACGCGCTATTTAGCTTTAATCATTGTGTAACTATAACAAGGTGTGCTATCTTCTCGGACGAATTTTTGTCA
>JASTWP010003429.1:0-24192 GCA_030770255.1 Temnothorax ravouxi
ATAGACACATTCTCTATTTCCGGAAGCTGTTTGTGATATTGTCGCCAGGTCTCGAGAAGCTCGAAGGGAATGGGTTCATCCCAAGAGCACCTTGCCGCCCACAGTTGCTGCATCAAAATCTTTGCCCGAACGACGACGGGGGCAGCCCAACCGAGCGGATCAAACTAGCTTCGCGATGTCCGATAGTATCTCTCTTTTGGTTTCTGCCGGGGCGGCCGACTGTTTCACCTTAAACTTGAAAACATCGCGTTCTGGTTGCCAGGTTAGACCGAGGATTTGTAGTCTTTCGTCTTCGCGTATTTCTCGACTCAGAGCGAGGCCGTGATCGTGCGGGTCGATGTCGTCGAGAAGTTCCGGTGAATTGCTGGCCCATTTGCGGAGGGTGAACCCCCCTTTGTCCAATAAGGCGACGACTTGTTCCCGGGTTTGACGAGCGAGGATTTTGTCATCGGCGCCGAAGGTATAATCGTCGATATACCTTTTACGTTCGAGTACCGGAACTGCAAGCGGAAAGGAAGCACCGTGGTCGATTGCGAGCTGAATCGTGGATCTTACAGCCAGAAACGTGGCGGGTGCGGTGCCGTATGTAACTGTACACAATATATATTCTTCTAGGGGACCAGCAGGGATCGGGCCGCCAGAATATTCGCTGATAGTGGCAGTCGCGAGGGTCTACTTTAATTTGCCGGTACATTTTTGCAACGTCGGCGGAATAAACGTATCGGAAAAGGCGCCATTGCAGTATGATGGCGGCGAGATCCGTTTGGAGTTTCGGGCCGATTAGAAGGTGGTCGTTGAGAGACGTTCCGTTGGAGGTTCGGCTTGACGCGTTAAACACGACGCGAATTCGGGTCGTGGCGCTGTTTTCCCGGAACACAGCGTGATGCGGAATAAACACGATCTGCGTGTTGTCTTCTGGTTTCGCATGGTCGGCAACGCGTCGCATATGCCCGAGATCGGCATATTCTTTCAGGAACGCGTGGTACTCGGCCGCGTTCGACGGCTCGCGTTTCAGACGCGCTTCCATTACGAAGGTAGTTTTGAATGGCGGCGCTTTCGAGATTCTCCGATTGATATTGGCGGTCCGTTTCTAAACGGAAGGACGCACAACGTAACGGCCGTCCGGATCCCGATAATGCGTTCGCACAAAATGTTCTTCACACGCTTGCTCCTCGGGAGTTACTCTAACCGGGTGAGGAATCTCTTCCACCTCCCAAAAACGCCGCAGATTTAGGTCGAGATCGTCATCCACCGACACGTGATGCACCTCGATCGGATTTTCGCGTCGCGCCTGCCCTGTCGGCCCGGAAATGATCCATCCTAATACCGTATTTTGTGCTATTGGCTCGCTCGCGGCACCCTTACGGACACCGTCGAGAAGCAGTAAGCCGAACAGGTCGGCTCCGATGATGACGTCGATGGGTTCCGACGAAGCGGGATCGCGGTCGGCTAAGTGAAGGCCTTTCAAATGTGGCCATTGACTTTGACAATGCAGTTGATTCGGCGCGTATCTCGTGAGCGATTTTAAAATTAAGGCGTCCGTGGGATAGGCAGGGGTATCTGAATCATTCGGAGTTATCGTTATCAGAGCGGCGTGTCGGACGGAGGTATGCGTATCTCCAATGCCGGTCACGTTAACGGATGCGCGAATTCTTGGAGCGCGTACGGTCTGGGCTAAGCTTGCGGTTATGAACGACGCCGCAGACCCTTGGTCAAGGAGGGCGCGAACGATTTGGAATCGACCGTGACCGGAATAAACCCTGATTTTTGCGGTGGCGAGGAACACTTGCCGGGGAGGCGCGATTGCCCCGGCGACGACGTGAGAAACAACGTCTGCGGTTGCCGATTCAATTTTCGGAGTTGACGAGGACGCGTTCTCGTCGGGTTGTTTCGAGGCATCGGGAAAATGTAACAATGTGTGGTGCTTTTTCTGGCACGTTTTGCACGATCGGGAACTCGAACATTCTTTCGCTTGGTGTTTCGAACTAAAGCAGTTTAGACATCGCTTGAATTTTCGAACTAACTCATACCTTTCAACAGGCGCTTTATTTACAAACTCATGACATTGGTATAGAAGATGTTGCTCGGCGCAAACAGGGCACGATAGCTTCGAGGCGTTTGCGGTATGCGAAGCGATCGCCCTTGACTTCGCTTTTGTTTTCGCCGCCGGGTCGCTCGGTTTGTCCTGTGCGAACGGCAATATTGAGTCGAGAGCGCGGATGCGGGAATCTAGGAACGCGTCGAGTTCGGCATAAGTCGGATAATCGACACTATGCCCAAGTTTGAGCTCCCACGCTTCTCGCGACGATTTATCGAGCTTCTGCGTTATAAGAAACACGAGGATATCGCTCCACTGTTCGACCGGACGCGTCAGATTTTTTAACGCGGCGATCGCGGCATTCACCTTGTCTCTTAACGCGCGCAATTCTTGAGCGGACTTCGCGTTGACGACGGGCAATGAAAACAGTTTGTTGAGGTGCGTACTAATCAATCGCCGTCTGTTTTCGTAACGGGATGAGAGAATTTGCCACGCAACGGCGAAGTTCTCGGAAGTCAACGCTAAGTGTTCTATCGCGGCGCTCGCTTCACCCTTTAGACACGAGAACAAATGATGCAATCGCTGTACATTCGATAAACTGGTTTCACCGATAATCATTGAATAAAAACGATCGCGGAAACTCTCCCATTTTTCGTAGGACCCGTCGAACGTTGGTAAGGTGACCTTTGGCAGGTTGAGCGCTGAGTGAGACGGAAAGTCGAGCGACCGACTTACGTTGCCTGGAATAGCGTCCGGGGATGGAGAACCTTCGTCGAGCCTCTCGTACAGGTAGTCCAACGCTCGATCGTAGGCATCCTCGCACTCCACAAATTCGAGGTTGGCGAAGTAGGGGTGCGCTTCCATGGTCTTGGCGTCGGCAATGACCCGGAGCTTGGCGTCCAACTCTCGACACTGCTCGAACCTCTCCTTGGTCGTTTCGATTCGCGCCTTCGCGGCCGCATACGTCATCTTCAAATGTCCCAACTTTTTAAAGTTCGCTATGGTATTTGTTATGGAATTGATCAAGGAGCGTTGCTTGTAAATCATCTCCTCAAACGACGACATCTCGGCGACGATGGAGTCACTCAAGGTTTCACAACGAGTCACCACCGTTTCTTTTCAAAGAACCTCAATCCCGATCCGGCTCGAAGGACCAATGTTTCGGATGGATTCGGAGAATCGGGAATGGAGGAGGGGAGAACCGGTAATGATCGTAATTCCTTTTTTTTTTAAATAAAATTGAGCTTTAATTTCGACGGCGTGAGTCGAGTAGGGCGGCAGGTTTTACAAAAAATCGATAGAGCTCGGAAGCGCGTTCGATCACCACTCTGAGCACGCGGCAGGAATTGTTCGGCTATTCGCGATCTGACGTGCGGAAAAGAGCGTGATCTCTCAGCTGTGAGCTTCGGATTCGAACTGAAGGATCGACCGGCTCCTTCGTTAAGCACAAGCACGGACAATTATCGCCGGGCGGCGTGCCCCTTGCGTGATCGTCGCGTGAGCCACGCGCGGCTCATCTAGGCTCGCTCTCCCATTCCGGAACAGAAAAGTATTCTTCTAAACTTTTCTGTATTGCATCAGTATTCAAATTTTGCACATTACTTTCATATCGTTGTGCTAATTTACTTAAATCGTCTTGTTTCTTAATATTAAGCAATTTTTTTCTAATAATACTTAAATGCAATAAGCATTGTAATACTGCATTTGCACAGTGCGAATCTTTATCTGTATTTTGAAAAGCACGTATCTCCCAAGCAGTACTTTGTCGAGCTTCTTGATGTGACTCTTGAACAGAAGCAATTCTTTTCGACAATGTCCACGGAACATCTTTTACTTTTCGAAAACGTTGTTTTGAAATAGTAATCATTTTTGCTTTTGGCCTTAGCCGATTATATTCGGTAATAGCTTTATCACTAGCTGTTACAGATAACGGATCAAAATTAATTAAATGCAATCCATCCAGAGAAGTTACTCGGGATAACGCAACATATGCTTGACCATGACTAAATACAGAATTACCTATATCTATAACAGCGTTTTGCAAACTTAATCCTTGGCTTTTATGAATGGTGATGCCATAACTCAAAGATAATGGAAATTGTTTTCTAACAACATACGCTTTATCCATATCCATTACTTGAAACTTGACACTTACTCTTTCAATAAAATACTCCAAACCAGACGGTAAAAGAAGTTTTATCTTTTCTACATAATCAGTATCCTGTACAACAGAAATAACTGTAGCAATTGTACCATTTACAAGGCCCAAAGTGACATCAATATTGCGTCTTATCATGACTTTAGCTCCAATTTTAATTGTAATTTGTCTTGAAAGTCCAGCTGTTCTAGTATTATCATCATCATTATCCGTCAATTTCTTTACTACTTGCTTTCTTATATGTTTACTACATTCAAACGTATCTTCAGCAATTAATAATATTTCTTTTGAATCAATACGGCTTAACATTGCAGTGTTAAGAACATCGCACATATGACAAGTAGGCAGTAAACAAACGGTATCAGATGGCAAATTATCAATAAAATTACATAATTCGTATAATCTTGTTTCGAAAGACTCGCCTTTAAAAGATATTTTTCTTTTTTCGAGAATCTCAAAATCAGATTTTGTCAATAAACCAATACGAACTCTCGAGAGTAATTCACGATAAGATTCATCTCCTTGCTGACGCATATTGATCGTTAATTCGTCATATTTAAAATTTTCCCACAAATTTGTAGACGCTATACAGCCAATATATTTATCAATTTCTTTCTTTGATAATGGAACAAAAACAAAATCTTCACGTACAGGAGGTAATTGAAGCAGATCTCCAAATAAAAGAATATGCTTTTGACCAAACCAACCATCTTCAGTGGTATTGAATATTTGAGATAGTCGTAAATGTATATACGCTAAATTTAAATTAGATATCATTGATACTTCATCAATTATAATAAGAATAACATCTTTGAGATCTGCCCGTAAAACTTTCAAAACGTGATCAGATAATGGTGTATACTTGGGAGTATCACCATGTGTAACGGGTAACTGTACCACTCTGTAAGTGGTCAAACCTTCGATATTGAACGCTGCTATACCAGTAGGTGCTGCTACAACGGTATCCTTATTGAGATTTTGTTTTATCCAGCATTTAAGTGTTTTAATTAAGAAACTTTTGCCAGTACCTCCTTCTCCACTAACGAATTTTAGTAATTGTTTATTATCCGGCGATGTTACGGTGTCGATCACATCGTCAAATACTCTTCTTTGATCTGCGTTCAGATTTGAAATCATTTCAGATACATCGATTTCCTGAACTAATTTTTCACCAAGATCCTTAAAATCTTGCATCGCTTCACCAGCCTCAATATTTTGAACACCTATTGGATTATCAGGATCATCTTGAGACTCGTGCTGTTTTTCTAAATCATCTAAACGTTGCTGAACTAATTGCTGCGCAGTTTCAAATGCTTTTTGCAATTCCTCTAATTTTTCACGATAATTCCAATGCTTTCTCAAGATCTAACTTTCCCTTGTGAAATGATTCTGCATAAGTATCACATCCATTTTTAAGATCTTCCAGTTTCCGCCATGGTTTAAACATAAGCAGTAATGAAAAGAAATAATTTTCCGGCCGCGTATTGACATCATATTTATAGTGATTAATAATATAGTTACGCTGTCGTCGTTTCAGATAATAACCATTATTCATCTTGTAGAATTCAATATTTTTACTTCGTGGTTTGATTTTCGTAATATCATATTGCTGTGCAAATTCATATAAACACAAGGATTCAAGTTCTTCCGGTCTCCGTGGATAATGATCATCTATTATAGATGGACAAAATATGTCTGTGGAATCTCCATCAAGAGCTTCAATTTCCTTACAGGTTTTAACTTTTCTATGTCGTATCTGATTAACATCTAACCATCTAATACTCGTATTTCGATCAGTCCCATATAAAGGATTACCTAGCAATGTATCAGCAGCTTCAAGAGCTCCACATTCTCTATTACTCATGGCTCGAAAAGCAATCTTCCAAAGACGGCTCGCCAATGATTCGTCTTTCTTATTTTTACTATCAAAGATAACATCAGATATTTCACTTTTTCCTGGTTTATTTATATACTTAGTAATATACCAAGTAAGCAGCGATGCTTTTTCACCGATAAATTGTATATCCATATTTCCTTCCCATGCAGTAAGAATGATAGGATTATAATCATTTATAGTGGTTTCAGTATCTGTTCGAGGAAGGTCATAAAGCCTACTTCTATTTTTTAATCGTTTCCTACCTGCTATCGAACTTACGACATCTCTCATAATCAACGTGTCTGTAACTGGACGAGGAAATCCGAAACGACAGACGCGAGTCGTTTTACGTCCTACTTTTTTAGAACGAAGACAATAATCGTTATGTTTGTGTCGTTGATACATATTGACTCGCCTGTATAACAATGGTGAAATATTTGAATCTGGCATTTTACAACTTATATGTTGCAAAATAAATTTAGAAACCTCTTCAACAGAAGATTTACCAATAATTGGCGCGTCTTTAATCCAAATTAATAAATGAAAATGTTGTATACCTCTACCTTGGTATTCTCGTCGCCAGAAGTAATGTGTTACTTCTCCGATCGGGTGATCTTTGGAACAAATAAAATCAAGCAGCGCTTTGAATTTATTATCAAGAAACCTCGACGTCGACACGGGATCTTTAGCAACGAGTACACTAATGGGCGTCGAATCGTTAGGCCATCCATTTACTTCACGAATATATGCACCTAAATCATCCCACATCCATTCACCAGGACTAACTGTAAAGAAGAATGTCGCAGGCCCGTATTCTTGCGTCATAGCATTTAAATCACTTCTTGGTCTACGCCAGTATTGTTCCGTATTTCTTAAAGTAGCAAATATCGAACTCAAGTCAGATTCCAAATCACCTTTCTGCAATGCTTGTAAATATTCTGTAGCCGTATAACGTTCTCGTGAATCAGTTGTATACAATTTATGATAAATACCACGACTTAATTGACGAATATTCGCATCATTTAACAAGAAAAATAAGAATTGTGGACTTAATCTAAATTGTGAATGTTTGGATGTCAAACAACATTTAATAAATTCATGGCTGTGAAGTTTAACCTGTCTAGTTTCGCGTTGTCCATTAACACCAAAAGGAAATAAATCTGGAAAACACAATAGATCTAAAGATTTCTCACGATTGTCCAAGGGCAAATCTTGAACTTTTAACATTTGATATAAGGCAGTAGCACTTTGACATGATTTTTTTTCATATAAAGGATAAATAGTGTATTGCTCGTAATAACTATCTTGACTTTCGTCAAGAATCTGAGTTAACATCGCTTCACGCTGATTATTTGAAGTAGCGTCTACGTTATTTTTTGTTTCTTCCATTGGAACTTTTGAACTCAATTCTTGTTCGTCATTTGATAAAATAGCGTCTACGTTATTTTTTGTTTCTTCCATTGGAATTTTTGGACTCAATTCTTGTTCGTTATCCGAAACAGATTCACTGTCATTTTCCGTCTCTTGTACTTCAAATTCATTATTATCCAGTTTCTCTAAACATAATCCATCGTGAGTTTCTGAGAGTGTTATATTATTGTAAAAAGGATTGTTACGTTTGAGCCATGTTAAAGCCTTGTGTACCTTTTTACGATCTACGTATTCCTCCCAAACAATTTTGGATTTTGTCGGAACACCTCTAACACGTACGAAGTACATTTCATGATTTTTATTAATTGGATCAGTATCGGAACATAATTTGTTCCATGTCTCTTGTAAAGGTAATGGTAAATGAAACGTTCTACCTTTTACTTTTTGTACCATATTTCTATGAGGCAGTTTTTTGTTAATAACAGTTCCCATTTTAACAACAGTTTGAAAAGCTTTAGCTCTTTGTATAAAAATTTTTTCAAACGTGTTAAGAGATGATATTTCTTCGGGTGTATCACGTACAAATCGATTATTTAAAACGCAATACGCAGGCATTAATCCGTTACGGAATTTTCCTGCACAATAACGACATATGTATTGTGGGGTAATGTTATGTTTTTTTAAATGCGCCATTAAATCTCTCCAAATTGGAATATCTAATTGCGTTTTAAGCTTATTAATTTCAGAGACACTTCTCTTATAACAAAGTCTCTCACATGATGCACAAACATATCGAGGTGTGTCCATGCAGCGTTTGGTAAAAACCTTAAATGCGTTGCTATAGCGAGAAATGATATCGTCATCACTCAAAATAGTACAACTCTGCTGATGTTTGTACATATTTGCTTTTTCTTGTTCCAAAGTTATAATTTCATTTAATGTGTCTAAATCAGCGGAAGTTAAAGCCTTCTGCAGATTTAACATTTTCCGATAGAAACTTGTTATTTGATAAATTAAACATTTAATATGTCTCACCTTTGGAAAATGAGGTGATAATATTTGAACACAAAGAAACATCGCTTTGCAAAGTTTCGTATCAATGTAACAAGCATGTGTGTGACCCTTTTTATTTGAATTTTTTATCGTACATGTATGAATCTTTTTTAACAATTGTGGTATTTTGTTTAAAGTACATGTACTTATCGTTTGAAGGAATTTTTCATAACGATCGATTAAAAACGGATCATCAATTGTACACAAGGTATTACATTCCCATGATTTTTTTGCTTGTGCCTGCTGCAAAGGTAATACATTCATAGTTTGACCTTTTACGTTCATTACCAAAGGTTGTGACGAAGTAATGTTACGATATGTGTCGATAAAATAATTTTCAGACGAAGCTGTATGTCGCGATATGCCACATAATGCACGTATTTTATCGTCAATTGTGGAGCATTCTTCGGCAAGAGTCAAACACACTTCTGATTTCTTTTTAAGTGAAGCTAATATTTTATAGATATTGCGGACAAAACTGTCTCGAATATGCATACACCAACGTACGATTCTTTCGGCTTCTAATCGTCTTTCAATATGATTTTTAATATTAAGTTTCTTTTCAATATCTTCAATTGCCACAGGATGAAATTTTATTATATAATTTCGTGACCAAAACTTTGCATATTTTTTAGTAATATTTTTGGCAATATCGCGATTTTTGTTTGCAGGTACGCATTTAGAATTCTTTCTCTCATAATATCGCTTATTATAAAGCCATTTACGATCAGAATATTTTCTTTGTCTATCTCGTTCTTGCTGAGAATGTATAAGATAATATTTTCTTTTTCTATCTCGTTCTTGCTGAGAATCTATAAGATAATATTTTCTTTTTCTATCTCGTTCTTGCTGAGAATGTATAAGATAATATTTTCTTTGTCTATCTCGTCCTTGCTGAGAATGTATAAGATATTTTCGCTTATTAAGGCGATTATTTGCTAAGTTGTCTTTATTATACTGACGTTGTCTTTTAGCACGATTGTCTTCTGAATTCTGATATCGACTCCGTTTTTTAGCACAATCATTTTCTGACGAATCTTGTTCCTCTCGACAACGTTTCTCAGCACGATTAATTTTAGTATTATTAACACAATTGTTTTCTGAATTCTGATATCGACGCCGTTTTTTAGCACGATCATTTTCTGACGAGTCCTGTTCCTCTCGACAACGTTTCTCAGCGCAATTATTTCCAGTATTACTAATGTTTTCACAGGAATCTTTCTGAGATAAATGTCTATTTATACGTAAAGCTGTCGCTTTAGCTTCTCTATCTCTTATTACTGCTAATGGAAGCACTGTCTGAGCATCACTTTGTGGATCTTGAGGAAAATGTTCAATTGTATTCGATTCGAAAATCTTCAACAAATGTGAACGCATTACTCTGTAATCATATGTAACTTTGTCAGGTTTAATATCAAACAATAATGAAATCGCAAAAGCTATAGCAAAAACTCCGCAATCATTACAGTTTTGTTGATATTGCACAGTAGGAAATTCGACAGGATTGTTCTCAAAGTCGTAGTCTGGAAATAATTTTCTCAAGAATATCTCGTGATGTTCGTGCAATTTTTTTCTATTTTGTGAATCATAGATATATATTTTTGTTGTATCGTAATAACTACATACCCAATGTCCATTCCTCATTATTAAGTTTTGGATCTGGACAATTGTATGGAAGCTGAACGAACTGTGCAATATTTGTATATGTTTTCTATCTTCTGGTATACGTTGAATAAATTCAGGCCTTTGGATTCGCCATGTTCCGACAGGTTCATAATCTGAACAACTTCGCAAAAGTGTATGGAAATGATCCATATGATTCGTCCGCAATCCATCGGCCTCGAATAATTATATCTTTTTCTTCAGGCTTTAAAATTACTTTTTTTCTAAATTCTGTTTGGATCGCTGTCGCTTTATAATAGCGCGATTGTTTAAATCCTGTTGCTCTGCACGAGATTTTGTAGCATAATTACTTTCAGAATGTGTCTCTTGCACTTTTAGCAATTGCTTCAGTTTCTGTCGCTTTTATTATCGCTGAATGGAAGTACTCTTTGAGAAATAGCACATTGTGAATCTTGAGCACGATTATTTGGTAAAATTTGTTTGCATCGTTGCCGCTCTGTGGCACGATTTTCTAAATCTGTTCCTCTGCACGACGTTTTATAGCATAATTACTTTCAAATTGTCTCTTTGTACGTTTAGCAATCGCTTCAATCTCTCTCGCTCTTATTACAGCTAATGGAAATACTTTTTGAGGAATACCACATTGCAAATCTTGAGGAAAATGTTTTAATAACATTATTTCCAAAATTTGTATCAAATGTGAACGCATAAACTTATGTTCATACTTTACTTTATCAGGTTTAATATTGAATAAACAATGAAGTAGCAAAAGCTATAGCAAAAACACCACTATCTCTACTGTTCGATTGATGGTTGCATAGTAGGAAATTTGATGGGATGTGTTTTTAAAGTCATGTGTTGGAAATAATCTTTCCAAGAATCGCTTATGATCTTTACACAATTTTTTTCTATTTAGTGAATCATAGATATATAATTTTTGTTGTATCGTAATAACTACATACCCAATGTCCTTCGTCATTTCTATGTTTTGGATCTAGACAATTTAATGGAACTGACGAACTGTGCAATATTTGTATATGTTTTCTATCTTCTGGTATACGTTGCATAAATTCAGACGTTTGGATTCGCCATGTTTCGACAAGTTTATAATCTGAACAACTTTCCAAAAGTGTATGGAAATGATCGATATGATCGTCCGTAATCCATTCGCCTCGAATAATTATATCTTTTTCTTCAGGCTTTAAAATTACTTTTTTTTCTAAATTTTGTTTGGATCGCTGTCGCTCTATAATAGCGCGATTGTTTAAATCCTGTTGCTCTGCACGAAGATTTTGTAGCATAAGTTACTTTCAAAATGTGTCTTTGCACTTTTAGCAATTGCTTCAGTTTCTGTCGCTTTTATTATCGCTAATGGAAAGTACTCTTTGAGAAATAGCATCATTGTGAATCTTGAGTACGATTATTTGATAAATTCTGTTTGTATCGTTGCTGCTGTGTAGCGCGATTTTCTAAATCTTGTTTCTCTGCACGACATTCTTATAGCGTAATTACTTTCAAATTGTCTCTTTGTACGTTTAACAATCGCTTCAATCTCTCTCGCTCTTATTACAGCTAATGGAAATACTTTTTGAGGAATACCACATTGCGAATCTTGAGGAAAATGTTCAATAACATTATTTTCCAAAATTTGTATCAAATGTGAACGCATAAACTTATGTTCATACTTTACTTTGTCAGGTTTAATATTGAATAACAATGAAGTAGCAAAAGCTATAGCAAAAACACCACTATCTCTACTGTTCGATTGACGTTGCACAGTAGTAAATTTGACGGGATGTTTTTTAAAGTCATGTGTTGGAAATAATCTTTCCAAGAATCGCTCATGATCTTTACACAATGTTTTATTATTCAAGGAATCATATATAAATATATTTTTTGTATCATAATAACTACACACCCAATGTGACGAACTACTATACAATATTTGAATGTGTTTTTTATCTTGTGATACAGATTGAATCGTATTCAGGCAATTGCCGTGTTTCTACCGGTCTATAATCGGAACAATTTTGTAAAAGTCGATGGAAATGATTCACATGTATGTCCGTCAGCCATTGGCCCTGGACAATTATATTTCTGTCTGTAGGCATTAA
The DNA here is from genome assembly GCA_030770255.1 of Temnothorax ravouxi. Lineage (NCBI taxonomy): Eukaryota > Metazoa > Arthropoda > Insecta > Hymenoptera > Formicidae > Temnothorax > Temnothorax ravouxi. Next base: position 12,234 of record JASTWP010003429.1, read on the forward strand.
AGTAATGTATTTTTTTGTGTGTACAGACATGTTAGTTGTTGAAAATAAGATGTTTTTTATGACTGCTAATGCAGCTTTTTTAAAACTATAGCCGTAAACAGCCAAAATTTAGCGCTAATAGCAGCCAATGTTTGCCAGCGCTTGTGGCAGCCGTTATACAGCGCCAAAGAGCAGCCGGAATATATATACTTGTGGCAGCCGTTATACAGCGCCAAAGAGCAGCCGGAATATATATATATATATATATATATTTTTTTTTCTCCAAAAGACCTGTAAAAGAAAAAAATATATATTTACATAATACAATTTAATTTAATAGCCCGTTATTTATAGTCAAATCTTATTTCAAGACCATCTTAAGTAATGTCTTAAAATGCTTTGTGATTGACTTATCTTAAGATTGTACTTAAGACGATCATAAAAATGAGATCCAACTACGAATATCAACCATAAAATGAATAAAGAATGGGGGTATTAGCATCATGACAGAAGTAAAATATATATTAAAGAAATTAGTTGCTGGGTCGGTTAAAATAACTCTAAAATTATGTAGGGAAGACCGGGGCTAAGTCGACATCGAGGCAAACTTGACACTAGATTTTTTGCTAATTTAAATCTATCGTAAAAACTTGCCTTTCCTACTGTAAATGCGTCTTTATGTGCTAGTATTATCAACGGGATTTGATGACATTCTGAGTTATGGTGTAATTTTTATAGCGCGACATAAGCATTTTTGATGGTAAAAAGTAATTTTTCTGATCTCTCGAAAATTTCTACTCTTTCATCAAGCTTTAATCTTGCAAACCTATATATAAGTGATTTTCATGGAAAATTTAATGCTCTATATGAATCCGATAATCGTTTTTAGATATTTTCAAAATTTTCATATTTTTGAAGTGAAAGTAAAAAACGACGTCCGAGGCAAAGTCAATACCACGCCGTTTCATCGGCTCCCAGTAACAAACGATGCTTGTCATGCAGCCGTATGGCTCATCATGACAAATGTATGCGTACGTCCGATCGTAAGTTTACCTACATTAATTGTTTTTCAGACATGAGTTTAGATGAAGATAATTGAAAGTTCAACAATTTTTGTTCTCATGATTTCAAATGATTGTTCTAGCTACTTTATTCCGAATTTTTGTACTTTTTAAATACACAATAAACAATGTATTTTTATTTTCAGACAGTAAAAAATAAGTTTCAAATCAAATTGTGTCGATCAGACAAAGTGTTGAGTTTGCCCCGGCGGGGTGTCGAGTTTGCCCCGGCATTTTTCAATTCGAAAATTTGTCTTTGCGTCATTTTTCCTTTCCTGGCGGCAAAACAGAGCGACGTACAGCAAAACTTTCTGAATCAATTTTGTACCTGAAGGAACACTCTTTAAATATATACCATTAAATTTGCCTAAAAATTTTAATTAAATAGAGAAAATCGAGGGTAGTTTCCGAACGAACGGTGAGGATACAAAATCTAAAACTTTATATTTTCACAAATTATCCCGAGTGTACAAGTAGTGATTAATTCTACTAATAAAACTTTATATTTTTACAGTACAAATTATCCCCAAACGCAAGTACAAATAGTGATTGATTCTGCTCGTAAAAAACCCAGGTAGCACATAAAATATTAGTTATACGTTTTTTGAACGTATATACATATAGTTAGTTTCATAACCGTAAAAAACCATTAAGAAACGTTTGAACAAAAATGTGTTTGAAATATGATTTAAATCATGATTTAAGAAACGTATTTTTTACGTTTCTACAGTTAAAAATATTTATTAAATTTTTTCTTTTAAAATTATAATTTGCTTTATTTATATATAATAGGGTAAATATGCATTTTTAAAAAAGGTAATTTTATATAGATATCACGCCTTTTTGTAGTATTACGCATTTTATAAACAGTATGTACAGGATGTTATTTCGAAGTATAATACTACCACTTTATTTTTTTCGAGGTAACAACATAATACATATATAGTACTATGCGTGTACTTGACGCATTTTTTTGAAAAAGGTAATTTTGTACGAATATCACGCCTTTTTATAGTGTTTTTAAAAACACATAAATTATGGAACATTATAAGACAAAAACCAATTCGCTGTCTGTATTTGAACTGGTACTTTACTCTTGTACGTATGGAGTACTCACGTTCAGCTCGAAAGGCGAAAGAGAATAAGCACGGAAATCTCATTGTGCATATTTTAAAAGCATATAAATTGTGGAACATTTTAAGACTAAAACCAATTCGCTATCTGTATTTGAAACTGGTACTTTACTCTTATATGTATATGGTGCTTACATTTAGGATCGGCTGAAAGGAGATGAGCACAGAAATTTCATTGTGCATATTTTAAAAGCATATAAATATGTGGAACATTTTAAGACTAAAACCAATTTGCTATCTATATTGACAGTTACGGTTGTCGGAGATACTTGTACGTATTATTTTTATAAATCAATCATTATTGTTCATATAATTTAACTAACTGCAATTGTTATCTGCTTTTTATCGACACTCGTATTAACTTGTATTGCAGGTACAGTCTGAGATGTATAGGGCATAATTTTCAAAGCGGTGCCAAGTGGATAAAATTTGTGAGAATGTTCTTTTAGTCTTCCTGATGTGCTACAAAAAAGTAGAAACGAATCCACTAAACGGTTGCTGAGATATAACGATTTTAATTCACTGATTTTAGTAAAAACAGTGAATTAAAATCGTTATATCTCAGCAACCGTTTAGTGGATTCGTTTCTACTTTTTTGTAGCACATCAGGAAGACTAAAAGAACATTCTCACAAATTTTTATCCACTTGGCACCGCTTTGAAAATTATGCCCTATACATCTCAGACTGTACCTGCAATACATCCTTAATGATACTTCCAGGTGACACTGATAAAAAGTAGCTTTGAAATATCGCGCGGAGTTTGTTGTACTGCACTCTCTTGCACTCTTGCACTGTCTTGCACTCAATCAAATTTGCCGTTTACGCGAGGTATTAGCAAGGAAAGTATTAGCTAATTTGAGTAAGTTACTGCTATTATCGTACTTTAAGTCACGGCTAGACACCCCTGTTTACGCGGAGTGAATTATCGTAAGTTATGATAATTTAGGTGAATTATCGTAAGTTACTACATCGCGTAAACGCATAGCCTCGTCGCGTAAACGTAGTATGCCAATAATTTCTGACAGAACACTATTTCGCTTACATAACCCCTAAATAACTTTGCCAATATTTTTAAGGATTTAAAAATAATATAGAAAACGTTCCATTGTTTGGATTTAATGATACGAATCAGATCAATATTAGTAAAAATTTCGCCTCTCTCAATTCATTGTCCATAGCAATTCTCGAGTCATCGTATTTACGACATGTTAATAAAACATGATAAAAATCCTCCCTCTCGTATCCACAGTCACATCTTTCCTGATCCACATAACGCTTTCTCTTTAATGAAGAGCCCAAATTAAAGTGATTCGCCCTCAATCGGTTGAATAACGTCACAAAATATCTCTCTGCATTTATTTTGTGGAACCACGGTTTGGAAGCAGTCTATCATAAAAATGTCGAAGTAAACGCTCCCTTGTGCGCAGAGTCGCGCACAATCGATAGCTGGGTTGCCTCCCAAGACTCGTTTCTATCTTGCAACCTAAAGTCACCAACCGGGACCTCTATCGAAGGGTCAGCCTCCTCCAGGGACGCCCTCCTTTGCCAATTCATCCGCTAGCTCATTGCCAGCAATGCCAACATGAGCCGGAATCCATACCAGGATTACTTTTTTACCGTACACAGTCTCCAAGTCAAAAATATAACGTCTAGCCTCCGTAACATATCGGTTTTTATGAACATTAATATGATTATTGTAAATTGATTGTAGAGCAGATCTACAATCAGACATAATAACGACATCCCTCCTCCTGTGTTCGTGCTGTAGAATCATAAGTTGAAGAGCGGATTTGATAGCGAACGCCTCAGCAGTATACGACGACCCTGGCGAAAATAGGAAGTTCATAAGCGTTTGAAAAGCAGAAATTGCAACGCTTGAGCGTTTGAAAGACGTTTTCAAACGCTCAAGCGTTGCAATTTCTGCTTTTCAAACGCTTTATTTTCGCCAGGGGAACACGAGCCCGGGAGGCTAATTTTATATGCAGTTTCTTGATCGGATAAAACAATACTAGCACCCGTCGAGCGGCTAGACTCATTGAAAGAGCCATCTGTATAGATAATTTCCAAAGGAGGAGTTAGATCGTGCTTCCTGATAACATTGCAAATAAGGGTCGACAGGAGTAACACTACCGACCTCTGTCGGTTTGCTTAGCTGCGAGTCCGTATTTTATTTATTATAAATTTTTTAAGAGCCAAAATGAAAAATCCGGCTTATGTACCAGCTTGCGGTTGATCTTACTGATTAAAACGAGCATAAGTTTAATGAGATTCGTTAATTAATTTGGCTAAACTTTGGGATAGCCGTTCCTAAGCAGCTTTGCAGCTCTAGCAAGCCTGCAAAGCTGCTTAGGAACGGGCTTATCCCAAGTGTTAGCCAATTAATTAACGAATCTCATTAAACTTATGCTCGTTTTAATCAGTAAGATCCGCCGCAAGCTGGTACATAGCCGGATTTTCCATTTGGCTCTTAAAATTTATAATAAATACAATACGACTCGCAGCTAAGCAACCCGACAGCGGTCGTAGTGTTACTCCTGTCGACCCATAAGTGTCTCATCCGGATATCGCTCAAACTTCCTCGACTCGTCAGTAACCAGATCCACACACGGTTTGAAGGTGTGAGCGCCATAGGGACCCTGAAAGATTTCCAAACTGTCTTCGGGGTCCATCCCAGTCCTAAATCTCAATTTCTTCCAAATTTCAGACAGCAAGGACAACTTATAGGTAGGTAGACGGAAGCGACAATAATTCTCACGGTCCAAGGTGCGTTGTAGTTTGACACAGATCGTTGTTGTTATAGGCAATGGCCCTAGTAACGAAGTTCCTGCCCAGCATAATCGCTCTATCTCTCAGCTTCATAACTTTAGTCTCAGCTATCAAAACATTATTGGAGTGCTGTTCCTGTAGGCCAGGGCAGTGCGGATATCCATATATGGCGTCCTTTCCAGCTTGAGCTGAAAAGCCAAGTCTCTAAAAAAGTATGTGAAGATGCCATAATCTGAGACAGACCTAACCAGAATTTTGTAGAGCATGAGGGCCGTGTTAACTTCCAGGCCCTTTGACACCCTGCACAGATATCTCATAACAAAGTTGGCCCTGTTAACTTTACCTCTGACTTCTTGGACCTGACGATGGAAATTAAGGCTGTTATCGAGCCACACCGAGGAACTTAGCTCCATCACAGTTAAATACGTCGCATCCCTGGATATTGATATTCAGGTTTTTGTCGACAAAACCACTCTTGTTAAATTCAACCAAAACCGTTTTCCTGGCTCGAGATCAAGGCCGATGAGTCTCATTTCTCAGCAACGATGTTAACGGCTTGTTCGAGCACAAGACGATTGCGTCGACGGTTATAGCCGAAACATACAGGCCAATGTCATCCGCAAATTCCACCATTTCAACATCCGCCGGGAGAGATTCACGAAGAGACCGAGTGAGAAGCGAATACAACGCAGGACTAAGCACGGCGCCTTGCGGAGGCCCCTGTAAACAAAGCGATCCACGAACTCACCAGAGTTGACGATAAATCGAACTTTTCTTCGGTATAGCCAATGCGAACGAAATTGACAATACCGCCCGCAGGACAGCCAAGCGCCACCAGCTTATCCAGCATAATATGGAATTCACGCTGTCGTATGCCGAAGAGACATCGAGGAAAACAGCCAAAGTATATTCGCCCGCACTCAAAGCAGCTCGGATATCCGACGTAATTCTGGCCAGATTGTCGGCACAAGATTTCCCCTCCTGAAATCATTTTGTGAAGAGCTAAATTTTTCCTCTTTTTCAGCCCACCAAATCAATCTCTCGTTAATCATGCGCTCCATGAGTTTACCAACGCAAGACGAAAGCGAGATAGGTCGCACTTCTCCCGACCGACCTTATCAATAAATACGACCTGGTAGCAGGACCAATCCGTGGGAAGCACGCCAGTAGACCAAACCGTGTTAAAAGTTTTCCAGAAGGCAGACTCTACCTGAATCAGGAAGGAGTCTGAGCATCCTATATTCCATGCCATCCATACACTGATATATATACATCGATTGCCGACCGCCTTTGTCGGCAGGACTCAATAGCCATAGGGGTGAAACCAATATACGAAAAGTGGAAACAAATATGGCCGATAAGAGCAAGCGAAAACAGGGATAAATACATGCGTGCGCACGACGTTATTTTCCGGGAAGTGCCGATTGTCACCGAAGCATGTTCTGTGCCGAAGCTAAACCGAATGAAATCCCATCATCCCGACATTCCCGACGTACATACTTAAAGTATTGCGACTGTTACTGAAGAAGAAGATTCTTCTCCTCGATCCACTGTTTACTTCCACGTGATGTTCGGCAATTGTGATGACTCGCTAAATGGTATGAATTTCTTAATATAAATGTTTGAATAAAGTGTCGTACATATTATATATATTATTTTATCGCGTCTTTTGAGGTTAGGGTCGATTAATTTATAAATACGTAATTATTTATAACGCTATATTTATTATTTCTATTCCTATTTATTAGTAATCCAGAGAGGAAAACAGATGGGAGGTCAAGAGAGGATCCAACAAAAATCTCAAGAAATTCTTCAGCAAAGCCGCCACCGTTATAATCGGCGCATCCTCTAAGCAACTTAGGATCTCCCGTGGACGACTCGATCTGTTCTCGCAACTCTCGAACGATTCGAATATTCGCAGACTTACGGAATATTCCCTGCATCCCACAATAACATTGGCCTTGCTCACGCAATCCTGCGCCGTCTTGTCGGAGTCGACCGTGATCGTCTTGCAGTCGGTGTGCGTGTCGTTGGCATGGTACATAACTTGAATGTTTGTGTTCGACGGCTCCTTACTTTTTTAAGTAAGTAAACATTGTATTTAAGTGTACTTTGCATACATTGACCAGTGTCAATAATATGATTGTTTTCAACTAATTCTCTAATTCTATTTAATTTCAGCTATCTTTATCATAAAATATGTAGAAAGGTCATATCTGACATGGAAAGGAATCTTTTTGTGGAAAGAAAACGTTTTTGCCATGTCAATAGAATGGTTTCAACGGTGCAGTTATTTTATGTAAGTTATATTTACACAATATTATCAAAAATAATTATGTACAACATTTATGTGACACGTTTGTGTAAACAATTATTGTAACGATTATGGTTTCATATGCTTTTGTAACAATTTTCCAGGAGTTGCAAAAGATCATCTACATATGCAGGACGGTGTCTTCTGTTGGCGGAGTTGTCTGCATAATGGCATTTTCGCGTGGAATGGTTAAATAAGCAAGATGACATAATGTGATGTTCGTATATATTATTACATAGTATGTAAGGTATGTAATGTCCCGATTTCTTACATGCATACGAGTCATTTTCTATAATATTAAAAATATTATGAGTTCCATACTTTTGTTGAAATTTCGTTTCTTTGAAATTGGGGTCATTTTCTTATTTCCTCGTAGTGTCAGTTACATCATATGTAATTTTTTTGTTATTATGCCTCTTCGCAAGAAATTTTCTTGTCAGTTTCCTAAATGCAATAATGGGTATTACTGGTGCAAAGGTGGGCTTGAAAAAGTACAAAATAAACATTTTTATAGATTCCCCACAAACTCAGCCGTTAACGTGCAATGGAAAAAGATTTGTAGCATCAATCTAACTGAAAATTGTCGTAATAAATATATTTGCGAGGATCATTTTAAAAAAGAAGATTTTGTAAATTTTACAAAACACGCATTGAACCCTTTCGTAGTTCCTTCTCAATTACAAAGTGACTCCAATTTATGTCCGATAGAAATTTCAACACCTTTCCAAAATGATCCGGAAGCTAGTAATTACTGTCAACCACTAAATTCGGTAAATTCACTTGTATCCAATGATTTAAACAGTACGTCTACCGTTAGTCAAGCTACTGCTGACAATATTTCCAATAGGATTGATAGTAACATTGCCTCTGAAGATATTTCTGTTAACTTAAATGTAGAACAAAGTTTACATACACAGATTGATAGTAACATTGCCTCTGAAGATATATTTCTGTTAACTTAAACGTAGGACAAAGTTTAGATACACACATTGAAAGCGTTAATGATAACAATTTTAATAATATTTCATATACTACAAAGTCAAAAAACTTTTGTGAGCAAGATTGTATTTGTGAAGATGCAACGTGCCAACGTGGCGATAGCGATGACAATGACGATACAATAGTTACGGATAATTTGACAGAACGTAATGAAATTATACCAACAAGGAAACGAAAAACTGGTTCCTTGACAGAGGCAGGAATATCTTCAAACGCAATGACACCGACTAAACGTAAAATGTACAAAATTTATCGTAGAACAGTTAATAGACTATGTAAAATCAAGAAGTCTCTTCAGAAAAAAAACGACGATTTAAAGAACGTACATAAACTATATAAAGACAATGTTTTCCACGGCATAGAAAATCAGTTAAATACTGTGACCCAAAACTTTATAGATTCGCAGTTACGAAACGTTGATCGCACTCCAGCTGGAAGAAGGTGGACTGAAGAAGATAAAACATTTGCCTTATCCGTTTATAAACGAAGTCCGCGTGTTTATAAATATCTATCCGCCTTCTTCCAGTTGCCATCACCTCGAACTCTAAAAACTTTACTTTCAAAAGTTCCTAAACTGAACTATTCAAGAACATCGAGACACGAACTCTTGAATGGATCAATTTCGAACAGTTAGATGTTCAGGACTGTTTTGCCCTTTCATACGTATCCGGCTATCTCGTTAAAAAATTGCCTTTACCAGACGAACATTGTTCAAATTGCCGAGATGATTTGTTTTTGACGCAACGTCAACATCACTTGTTTACAGCTTTTAAAGAACACGGAGAAAATGACTCTTTAACGTATGCAAGCGATCGGGTACTTACACTAGTCGAAAATTTGCATAATAGGTTGTACCATTTTTTAGATCAGAATGGGCATACGTCCCATTTAGAATCGGCTTTCAAAGCTGTATTCTTTTCCACTTACACTAGTGATTTCTGTGATGTACATCACTGTGATAGCTTGATTATTGATAAAGCTGTAACGTCTTTTTAATATTTAAATATGTTAAGGACCGTAAAGTACAATCACAAGCTCTAAGTTCCGGACATTATAAGAAAATGAAAAAATTTGATTCAGCGAAATGACCACATTTTCGTATTCAATATTTTATTACAAGTTTTCCCAGTAGAAAACTGTACATTATTAATACTTTAGTATTTTGATACTTTAGTATTTTATTTCAAATAATCAGATTTGTGCTTTTCGTTTCTTACCATAGTTATTACCAGGATATCTAATATAATAATTAGCCAATTTGACCGGCATCCATTTTTCCGTGGTTTGGTGCGGAATCCTTTTATTTTCCTTTCATTTTTTTATTATATCGTGTATTTTTATATTTAAAAATTAATGTTATCATAGCGCAGCTTATATAGTATATAAGCGGTAAACCGGTTAGATTATAAGATTGTTGCATATTGAACAAAAACAGAGCAGCATATATTTTCTGCTTATTTCCATCATATTAATTTATAGATAAAACATTTTATTTTTTTCGTTTTATTTATCAGTTATATTATAAGAATTGTCGATATGTGCGAATCATATTTAGACAAATATTTGTTATTCGATGTCATTTCGTTTTATTTATCAGTTATAAGAATTGTCGATATGTGCGAATAATTTTTAGACATATATGTTATCGATATGTCACCTCGAATCTACGACTCATATCAATCTTTAATAAATATTATATATTTATTACCTACTTTGGATTTTATTTTAAACTGCACCTAATTTATGATATCGTAATTTACGTTTTAGCTGAATTTCTTGCACAGTTTATTTTTTCTCTTTTTCTCTTCAACGTAAAAAGAAAAAGAAGAAAGATGGACTGCAAGAAGTTTAGCTAAAATAAACAGACCTAAAAATATGAAATATACGGCATATGTATATATATATATATATATATACATATATATATATAGTATGGGTGGAGTACCAAGGCCAACCTCCGATTTCGATGCGCTTGTGAAAAGCTTCATTTTGAGTTGAAATCGTCCTTAAAACGGAATTTGGCTCTTCTATGATAAATATATTTTCTGATGAAATCGCGCAAGCCGCTACGAGGACCTTGTATTGTACGGGATGTTATAAATTGAATATATCTGATCCCGGTAGGTTAGATCATGGTGTAATAAGACAGGTGATTCATTCCCGTGGATGCGCAGTAGTACGCGCTTGACCAATCGCGTTTGGGTCAAAATGCACCCGCGAAATTTTAATACGCAAACCATTACATATAATTAAAATGAATTTCTAATTAATTAAAATACTAAATGATTAAGATTTTGAAAGATTAATGTAAAAAATACGTGGAATTAGTGGTGAGCTAAACAATGACGTAATGAAACAAGTATTCATTTCCGTGGATGCGCAGTAGTACGGATCTCGATCAACCAGGATTTAAATCCAAATATTAAAAGATTGCTGTCAGATTGCTGTCAGATTGTGTTACCAAGGTAGTATTATGCAATATTACGTAGCATAGCATATATTAGGTGCTTTCCATTTACACTCAAGTGAGTCAATCAGTTATGTGAATATCTTTACTCGTAAATGACGTCATTGCTTATTGTAGTGCTAAAACTATCCCATAACAATACAGGTTCATAAAGTCAAAATGACATCAAAATGGTAAAATGACCAAAAATCGTAATTTTGTCGTTATTTTGATATCATTTTGATTTTATTGTGATTTGCTGTTCTACCTGGAGTTCTATTGTATAGTGTTGTGTGCAGTGTTATTTGTAGTGTCGTGCAGTGTAATGTAGTGTTTGTAGTGTATTGTTTTGTGTTGTGTTGTGTTGTGTTGTGTTGTGTTGTGTTGTGTTTGTGTAAAGTGGGTGAAACAGGGACCGATAGAACAGTAAAAAGACATTGAAAAGATAGTAAAAAGACAGTAAACCGTCATTGTAAAAGGACAGTGAAGACATTGTAAATAAGGGACAGCAAAAAGATATTGTAAGTATCTTGCATGAAAAGAACTTAATATAACAATAATTTTCTGTACAAATCTTTTTCATTTACATATTATATATTTTCTTCTGCTTGCAGAAATCATGCCGACGTGTTGCATAAAAAATTGTGCAAGCCGCACAGACCATACCAGCACAAGGGGTTTGAAATTCTTTAGATTCCCCAAGGAGACTGACATTCGTCAGCATGGCTTGATGCTTGTCAAAGAAATGAAACAAACATAAAAAATTGACACTGGTAAGTTGATGTATTGTAATAATTTATATTAGTATTCATACATAACACAAGTTAACATGAATTTTGCGTTTGACATTAGGGTATGCAATTACGATAGGTTTATCGACAGTTATTCGAAAGATTTATATTTCATAAAAAAGTTAGCTTTTGTAGCCAGGAAAACGTTTGTACGATATTTTTAAAAATTTATAATTTTAATTTTTATTTGTAAAAAACCAAAACAAATATATTTGTATATTATTTTTTATTAACTTTAACTTTATTATATTAGCTTACAAAAATAATGGAAAAAAGTTCAAAAAAGTGAACCCTGTACTCCTTCTTTTATGTTCACGAGTACTTTCTCTTATTAAACCCTCAAATAAGAGAAAGTAGTCATGACATAAAAGAAAGAGTAACAGGGTTCACTTTTGAACTTTTTTCCCATTATTTTGTAAGTTAATATAATAGTTAATTTAATAAAAATAATATACAAATATATTTGTTT
>JASTWP010003430.1:0-15000 GCA_030770255.1 Temnothorax ravouxi
TCCCTAACATTTTTAATAAAATTAAAAATAAAAAATAACATTTCTAAATCAAAGTGTAAATTATAATAACAACGCGAAAGTTGTTGCAAATAAGTACAAAGGAATATTGCACACTAAATACTGTAATATAAATTTTAGAGATGTGTGTATATGCAAGACTTTTTCACATATACACACATGAGCTAGTATAAACAGAGTGAGGCAGCATAGTAAGAATAGTGAGTTTTGCTATATAGTCGCGACGTGAAAACAAAAGACATTATAGGAGATCATCTGATCGTTCAGAGATCCGTAGTAACAAACGCGCTATCGCTGTGAGTTACTGTAGTGATTCTGTGTGTTACAATTACATGTGTCTTTGCAGTATTTTATAATACTCGCAGTAGTACGTAATTGTAATACTTGTGATTATATTATGGGTGTACACGGAAAGAAGCCTCTATCTGTCCGCAGGGCCCTCTCAGAAGAAAGGTTGGGTACAAAGGTTAGTATATTTGTCATATAACATTTATACAGACAAATACACAGACAGACAGACAGAGACAACAGACAGTTTTTCTTGTAATCATTTCGTTTAGAAGCGTTCTTTCTCTATACGAAAAAAGTTCGAGTTTACAAATTTCTTATATGAACGTTTCTTGGAATTTTGACATTTTTATTTCTCAGCAAACACTACATAATATATATGACATACATTGTAATTTTACACACAACAATTGCAGTAATGTATCGTATTTCACATTGTCGTAGCCCGACCAGCTTTTGGGAACAAGAACACGTTTAATAACCAATACGTGATTAAATGATTAAATTATTAAAGAGGAACGTGACGAGAAGAAAGCGAGTCACAGTTCTGTTCCCAGAATGCTGAGACAGCGGCGGAGTCGCGCGGAACAGATACGGAGCAGCAGACGTGCTCTGATCGGGGTCACCGCACTCCTTCCGCCTTAATGAAAATAATATATAAGTCAATAGCGACAGGATCAGATCAGATCGCTTCTAGAGTTAACCGCGCATCGTTGACGCATAGTGTATTAATTCTCTTGTAATAAAGTGAGGGCAAAACCTCTTTTACTGTGAAGTACGGAGTGTCGTTCTATTAGTGCGTGGATCCTAATCCTTTGGGCGCCTACATCCCGACAAAGTCCCTCCTTACGGCTACGGGCACAACATTAATTGGTGGCAGCGGTGGGATGCGCCAGCACTAGTGAGGCAAAAGAGTGAAAACGCTAATCACTACACAAGAGAAAACCGTGGAAAGAAAAGCCACGACAAACACTAAAGAAAAAGCGGCAGATGACTAAACTGTCAGCAAACTAAATCGCAACCAAGGGGAAAAAACGTCGACGCAAGGACCGACGAGACATTCGGTATAGCGAGACGCAAGGACCGACGAGACATTCGGTACAGCGAGACGTAAGGACCGACGAGACATTCGGTACAACGAGACGGCAGCGATAGTGCAACCCGAGAAGACATCAACCTACCTCAACGCACGAGACAACATCCGGATCGAGTCAACGGCCAACAACACTGAACGAGAACAGCAACGTCAGCAGCCAACACCAACACCGACAGTGACATCACATGCGAGGCGAACAGCGAAACGCGATGCAGATTCTCATCGTACTGTAAGTCGCTATAAATATTGTAAAAACCGCGTGAATGTCGTTAGGCCGAAGTGCGAGTGCACAAAACGTTGCGAATGCGTCTGGGCTACTTAGCGAGTCAGCAGAGCGAGCCATACGCAACAGCCGTGTAAACCCCGCGATAGTAGTAACCGAAGCGATCTCCGACATACGCGAAAACGTACGTCGTAACTTAGCAAATTACTATTCGAGCGAAAGTTCGCCCGAACCTAGTGAACATGAATTAATAATTCTCGGCGAGACAACCGATGAGTTAACCGCGAGTCACGAGGAACAAATCCCCGACGCGGAATCCGACATAGGCACGCCCAGTAGAGTATCACACCGCCGTGAATACTCTTTGATATCTTACGATTCGAGCCTGTTTGAGCCCCAAGAATATTATACGAGCATGAGTCACTTAAGAGTAAACAACTCGCAAAACGTTCCCGTCGACGAAGTTGACAGGGAAATCGACCGCTTACGCGACGAATCAAGCCGGATAAACGCGAGCGCACGAATACCAGGAAATGCGGTAAGCTCTCCAACCCAACAACCTGACGATGTTAGAGCAATGATACACGATATGATGAACATAATGCACGGTTTGAGATTAGAGATAGATAGCTTGCGCGAAAGGAGACAACCGTTGAGCCCGCGCGGCGATGAGCCAAACCGACACGATTACGGGTACGATAGACACAATATTGCGTACGGGCGCACTTCAAATGATATTCGAAACCAAGCCGAACATGCGATAGGGTACTTGAAATTAAAAGAAGCTCGAGACATGATCCCCGAATTTGACGGAAATTCAAGCAAACTCCAAGAATTCTTAAGCGCACTATCATACGCGATAAAGAATATTAACCCTCTAGAAGAAGGAACATTATTAGAATCGGTTTTATGCACGAAACTTAAAGGAAGAGCTATGACAGACTTCCAAACGCGAGAAATTCAGGATTTCCAGCAATTAAAGAACGAATTAGAAATTTCTTATCTGAGTAGAAAAAGTACCACGCATCTCCAGTTAGAATTCAACACGTTGAAACAAAAACAAGGGGAGAGCGCGCGATCGTTCGGACTCAGAACAGATAAGTTAGCCATGGAATTGTACGACGCAATGATAGAAGGAAAAAATCATGCTCCCGAAGGAAAACGGGCCATACTAGAAACCATACAGCAACAAGCATTGCAAAACTTTCAATTAGGGCTACGAGAAGATATCAAAATACTCGTACGATCCCAACATTACGCTACGCTGCAAGAGGCAATTGCAGGGGCAAACGCAGAAGAAAAAGTTAACGGACCGAGCGGAAATTTCCCGCGTCCAAAAAATAATTACACACATTCTCCACAGGCACGAGATAATAAACCGATGGTACAGTGCCAAAAGTGCGGAAAGAACGGACATTACGGTCGCGATTGCAGGACAAGCCGATACGCGAACCGATTTTCGTTACCAAAACCAGACAGATATTCCCGCGTAAATACAATTGAAAAATATTGTAAACATTGCAAAAAGCAGGACACGTACGCGAGGAATGCTGGTTATTACATGGGCGACCTGGCAAGGAACAGGTAAATCAAGCCAAGCAATACAGAGGACCACAAAAAGGCAATTATAAAGCCATGGATCCGAAAAAAGAAAAATTCTAACTTCACGCAAAATAGCGATGAAGAAGACGAAGCAAAACAGCGACGACTAGCAATCGAATACCAAGTTTCACACTTAAACGATACGCAGCGATCGCATACAGGGTTAGATCTCGTTACCCTACCAATGAAAGAAGCTAAACAAGGTAAAGTAAATCTATTATTTGATACCGGAGCGGCTATATCACTAGTTAAAGTGAAGCACCTAAAAGGGGAAACGCCTATCGAAACGGAGGAAATAACGCTCACGGGAGTGACCGGACACCAAGTACAGACTATTGGAAAGGTCAAGGCAACCATTAAACTCAAGGATCACCAAATCCGACACGTTATGTACGTAGTTAACGACAACTTCCCAATAGAATATGACGGAATCTTGGGAGTAGACTTCTTGAAGAAGCAACAAGCCACTTGCAATTACAAAAATAAGCAGTTGCAGATTGGACAGAATATACTAAAACTGTACCCTTACAGAAAACTAATACTAAAACCTCGTAGCGAAACAATTATACAGGTTGTTACCGATAAAAATAAGAGAGGTATAATACAAGCCGAAGAAATCGTTCCTGGAGTAATAATAGGAAATGGCTTGGTGGAGCCTGAAAATTTCTTATGCAAGGCAAGTATTCTAAACACGACCGACGTCCCGGTCGAGATAGCGACACCGCATGTAACCATAGAGGAAATCGAACAGTGCGAACCAGAAGAGATATATATTACTCAATTAAATAGCACGGGAGAGAAAATCCCGCGGAGTGAAAAGGTACTGCGCCTATTACGTACCGAACATTTAAATACAGAAGAAAGAAAGGCTATCATGGAAATCTGTAAAGACTTTAGTGATGTATTACATTTAGAAGGAGAACCACTGACGTGCACGGACACCATCTCACACGAAATTGCTACGCAAGCAGATAGCGCACCGGTCAACGTACGACCGTATCGCTTGCCAGAGAAGCACAAGGCCGAGGTAAACCGACAAGTCGAAGAAATGTTAAAAACCGGAATTATTAGACCCAGCACTAGCCAGTGGAATGCACCATTATTAGTAGTTCCTAAAAAAACCGATGCATCCGGAAAACCAAAATTTCGGGTAGTCGTAGATTTTAGAAAACTAAACGATTTAACTATAGGCGATTCTTTCCCCCTACCAAATATAACAGACATACTTGATCAACTGGGAAATGCTAAATACTTCACTACACTGGATTTAGCCTCTGGATACCACCAGATTCCAATGAAAGAAAGTGATAAATGCAAGACTGCGTTTTCAACACCATATGGGCACTACGAATACAATAGAATGCCCTTCGGATTGAAAAATGCACCTGCCACATTTCAACGCCTAATGAATTCAATACTTACTGGATTGCAAGGACTCAAATGCCTAGTGTATTTAGACGATATTGTAATATACGGAGCGAGCCTGCAAGAACATAATCGGAGACTCATAGAAGTCTTACGGAGGTTACGAAAAAATAATCTCAAGTTACAACCAGATAAGTGTGAATTTCTGCGGAAAGAGGTAACATATCTTGGTCATATAATTACGGAGAATGGAATTTCGCCAGACCCAGCTAAGCTAGAAGCTGTAAAAAATTTTCCGACGCCTACAAAAGTAAAGGACGTACAGGCATTCATAGGATTAGCCGGATACTATAGACGATTTATCGAAGGATTCTCGAAAATCGCCAAACCACTGACTAAGCTAACAAAGAAAGAGAATAAATTTGAATGGACACAAGAGCAACAGCATGCTTTTAATGTTCTAAAAGAAAAATTAACTACCGCTCCTGTACTAAAAGTATCCCGATTTTACACAAGAGTTTATTGTAACGACTGATGCTTCCGACTACGCAATCGGAGCAATATTATCGCAAGGAAAGATCGACGAGGGACTTCGATGGATCGCACTTGGGAGGAACGGGTAAGTATAAGGTAAGTAACTTTGAGATAATCGGTTTGATTTTCACAACTGCACAATCACTTTATTCCCTTTTAGCCTTATTTACAGATGGTTGTTGATTCGAAGACGTTTTACAAGAGTTAAAGTACCACATGGGTCGCGGTCGCACGCATGTGTACGCGGTCACTTAACTCTGCGAAACTTCGAATAATTTTACGATAACGCGTAACGCGGACATCCCCGGATGATAAATAATAGTCAGTTATAGTTTTCACTCGCATCGGACTTTGTTCGCGGAAGTTGTTATAAAAAATTCGCGGACGCGTCGAGCATAGATGTTACCTCTATGACTATCTCCGGCAGGACTGCCCGAGCCGCACTTCTCGCTCCGGCTTCCCACTTCGGGGCCTTACCCCCACCATGCCGCTATTGCGACTTTCTCTTTCGCATCACGCCGCATGGTATGGCCTATCACGGTGTTTTCGAATGCCACGCCTATTGTTCCGAAGTTCTAGAAACTTCTATGCGTAGTACCATCAGGATGACCTCCACTTTTACCTCCCGGGTAGTGGGATTTCAACTTTTTACTTATCGCTCTCGCCGTTGACGGCTACCCGCGCGCATCGTCTAATTCCGTCATCCTGATGCTCCATCCGGGTCATCTTCCAGGAGAAGATGTCCAGGTGCATAGTTGGTCAACCGCCGTTGACGCCGACCTAAACTGATCGTTATTCGGCCACCTAGTAGCTCGGTCCCCGGTGACTGTTCTCGCGGCGGACCCCCAGGTTCGGACTTTTGGCGACGGTACTTTATCTTCGCGTACCCGGTGTCGTAGGTCGACGGGAACCTGATGTACGGGTGTACCAGGTTCTGGGAATGCTCCAGATATCAATTGTACCCGCGGATTAATTTCTATTTCTACGACTTTCCTAGACGCGTGGGTGGATCGCCTCCGCGGTCAAATCTGCTCTACCTCGTGACCTCTGTGGGTCGCCTGAAGGACTTATCCTCGCGATTTCTAACGCTTTGTTTTCGAGTTAGTGGGTCATGGGACCATTTGACCTCTGACCCTCGGACTGGGGATTTTTTTTCGCGAACGCTTCGCTTAACCTAAAATCTGCTTGGCGCTGATTACTATCCGGGCTCGGACATCTCGCAGATAAGTTTAATTACTTTAATTATTAACGGTCCGCCATTTGCGTGACCATGGTTAATTGATAACTCTACTCTGCAATCTACTTATCTTCCGAGTCCCGAATGGTCGGTAAGGTAGTTTCTACCTCTTAATCCTACGCTAACGCCGTGAGACGCCATCTTTCGGCCTCTTAAGGTAAATAACGTGGTTTATATGCCCTGACTAGTTCCTAGGCCCTGCTCGCTTGGCAAGTATCGTTTCGATTGGCCCGGATTTGGCGTGGGACGCCATCTTTTGAGCCCATGCTCAGATTAACTTCTGACTCCGGCCCTGACTACTCTTCAGGCTCTGCCTCCGGTCGCCATGTTATGCTTTTTACCGGCGGGCCTATCGTGGCTTCAATTCTAATGTACCACGGTATCCGCTTGCGCTGCCGGCAATCTACTGAAGATTGTGTGTGGCCGCGTGTCCATGAATTGCGCTGTACACTTTCGGTCCTAGCGCGGGACAAAATAAAAGAAAATTAAGGCTTCACGGCCAAAATAAAATCAAGGTGGACCGAGTCTGTTATCTTACTTACTAGGGAAAACGCTTATACTGCTAACTTATCATCTAAACGCCGGACGGGTCTTTATAACTACACTGCCTCGTCCTCGGAGCGTGTCCTTATATTATACGGTGTCTATTGGGGCATCTCCCCCATCGTGATGTCACTTGCCGCGTCCTCCAGCGCGGGCATGCTTCGGCCCGTGGTCCTTTCGGCCACGTCGGTCGACGTCACCGTCGAGGTCGTTCCGGTCCCGGCCAGTTGCTTCTCCACAGCCCGGACCGCGCTTTCGATGGCTAAGAGCGCGTCAATCGGATTCGGAGGATCAGCATTGGAGGTCAGGATCAACCGATAGCTTATGCCAGTCGCATACTATCGCGAGCGGAACAAAACTATAACACCACCGAGAAGGAATTATTAGCCATAGTATGGGCAGTTAAATATTTTCGACCATATTTATATGGAACCAAGTTTACTATCATAACTGATCATAAATCTCTCGTATGGTTGTTTAACGTAACAGATCCTGGATCACGCCTAATGCGATGGAGATTGAAACTTGAAGAATATGATTATGTAATTGTACACAAAGCCGGACAAGCTAACAGAAACGCTGACGCATTAAGTCGGCACGTGGCTAACATAACTACTAGCAAGGAAGATGAGACCAACGACACCGAACGAAGATATAGCGAGGAAGAAAAACGACGCATATTATATGAGTACCATGATGCGCCCCTAGGAGGACACCAGGGGGTAGAACGAACAATAAATCGAATTCGATTAGCACACAATTGGCGAGGTATAACTAAAGATGTAGAAGAATATATAGCGAAATGCGAATTATGTCAAAAAAATAAATTAACGCGAAGAAATAAAGCACCTTTGATAGTAACAGATACCGCGAACAAGCCATTCGAGAAATGCGCATTAGATATCGTAGGACCGTTGACAATTACTAATAACGGAAACAGATATATATTAACGTTTCAAGATAATTTGACAAAATTTAGCAAAGCAATTCCGATCCCGAATCAAGAAGCAGCAACAATTGCAAAAGAATTCGTTACAAAAATAATATTTGAACACGGAATTCCGGAAAAAGTTCTAACAGATCAAGGAACTAATTTTTTGAGCGAGTTATTTAAAAATACCTGCAAACTATTAAAAATCGCGAAAATACAGACAACGGCCTATCACCCAGAAAGCAATGGCGCACTAGAAAGATCTCATCGCACATTAGCCGAGTATCTTCGCCACTATATTAATTCAGAACAGACGGATTGGGACGAGTGGATTCCCTATGCAATGTTCGCATATAATACCACTCCGCACACGGCAACAGGATTTACGCCGTTCGAACTAATATACGGACATCGGGCGACATTGCCTACCGCACTATCACAACCTCCAAGGCCTACGTACTCATACGATGACTACGCGCAAGAATTAAGGGAAAGACTACGCGCCACCCAGCAGATTGCAAGAGAACACCTCAAAGAAGAAAAATTAAAAGCAAAGGACAACTACGACAAGAAGACGAGAAACAGCACTTTTAAAGTAGGAGATAAAGTCCTCTTATACGACGAGACTGTTCGTCGGGGACGTTCGAAAAAACTAGACTCATTATGGATAGGACCCTACACAATTATTGAAAAAAATTCAGATGTTAATTATACAATTAAGATGGGAAGAAAAACTCTACGCGTCCACATAAACAGGTTAAAAGCGTTTATAGAAAATTAAACCGTAGAAAGAAAGAAAAATAAAAGAACCTAGGAGGAAATAGAAAAAAGAGTTCTCTCGATAACTTTTACTTTAAAGAACATCGTAGGTTGAGAAAGAAGTTTTTCCTCCTTCTTGACAAGAAAAAGAGAGATGATTTGGCACTCTTAGAATCCAATTAATTTTTTCGCTTCACAATCACATTCCCGCCATGCCTAATCGTATGAGCTTGCGTAACCGTTTGATTGGTGATTGACAGAGCCGTCGTGTCCTTCTCGCAACTTGATTGCGATACTCCGGAAGCTGATTCTTTCAAGATCACTCTTAATCCGACTGATTTCGAGGCCCCCGCTCACTCCCCCCTTAACTTACATGAAAAATGGCTGATTAATCTCTCGTCTGTCTCACTCCCCCCGAATGTACAGGGACTCTTACAATTAGGCCCGAGTTTTTGTATGCCGCCTAGAGATTGTCGTGAAAAGGTTAGCTTGCGCTTTTATTAAGTACATCGAGGCTAACATCCGACACTTATTACCTAACTTCCGTCAAGGCGTTCGCAACCATTGCTTACGAACTATAGAGAGGGTTGCAACGGGGAATTTACCTACCCAACTTCATGATCGCGCATTAAAACAAGCGTTAAACGAGACTACACGCTTTCTTAGAGATAATGATAGTTTAAGGATCACGAGAGCTGATAAGGGTAATATCACGGTTGTACTAGATAACATCGAGTACTTGAATAAGATGAATGAGATGCTGAATGACGGGAATACTTATATCGTGTTAAAAAAGACCCTACTCGAAAAATCACTAAAGATTTAAACAATCTCCTACAATCTTGGCTGAAAAACGAATTTATTGACCATAAGCAGTATGGGCTCCTTAATTGTACGGACGGCGTGATTCCGAGAGCTTACGGCCTGCCGAAGATACACAAGGCTAACTGCCCACTTAGAATGATTGTGTCAACTGTTGACAGTCCTTTGCTATTCCTTAGCTAGATTTTTGCAGGACTTGATACAAGCTAGTGTTCCTAAAGCTTCCAGCCACATCAACAATAGCTTTGAATTGGTCAAAAAATTGTCAGGTACACGTATTGATGAACACTTTGACCTGATATCGCTCGATGTGATTTCCTTGTTCACGAACATCCCTTTAGATTTAGCTATTAGGAGCATTAGAGACAGATGGCAATTTATATCGCAGAATACTGCTTTGCCTTTGGAAGAATTTTTAACAGCCTATTCAGTTCGTTTTTGATTCCACTTACTTCGTATTTGATGGCGTTATTTATAGGCAGACCTTCGGCTCTCCTATGGGTTCTCCATTATCCCCTGTGATCGCGGATTTGGTTTTGGTGGATCTTGAAATCAAAGCTCTTGAGCGCCTGCCTATAGTGGTGCCGATTTATTTCAGATATGTTGATGACGTCTTAATGTCTGTCCCGAGGTCTTTGGTAAAAACTGTACTTGAGGTGTTTAATTCCTTCCACCATAGATTGCAGTTCACTGTGGAGGTTGGACTTAACAGAATTAATTTTCTAGATACCACCGTTATTATTAATAACGGGAGGATTGAGTTTGATTGGTATCATAAGCCCACGTTTTCGGGACGGTACTTGAGCTTCTTCTCTCACCACCCTGATTGCCAGAAAATCGGCACGATTATAAGTATGTTGGACAGAGCGTTTTTACTATCCCACCCGAGGTATCAACAAAAAAACATTAAGATGCTCATCGATATTCTGTTGGCGAATGGTTATCCTCTGGAGCTTGTTTTTAAGACTGTTAAAAGAAGAATCACTAAATTGATTAATGCGCAACAGAGAGAGACCGCGATTGATGCTCACATTTCTGACGGCAGGGTTAAAGATCGTTTCTTCGTCATCCCCTATATTAAAAAAATCACTAACAATTTGGTTAACACAGTCAAAAAGTTTAATCTCCGGACTGCCATTGTAGGCTTGAATAAATTAAACTGGATTATCAGACCTTTGAAAGACAAGCTACAGAACAACTTTTTGAGTGGAGTTGTCTATAAAATATGCTGTCAGGACTGTGACGCTTCATATGTAGGTCAGACGAAGAGACAGTTGGGAACCCGCATCAAGGAGCACCGTAACCAGCTTAGTAGAAACCCGAGGGACCTCTCTGTTGTGTCACAGCATCGGTTAGAGGGACATGAGTTTGATTGGGACAATATTTTAATTCTCGACCGTGAGAGATCTTATTTAAGAAGAAGCATTTCGGAGATGTTTTATATTAAGCGCCAAAACAACGGCATTAACTTACAGGAGGACACGGCGGGACTTAGTAATGATTACTCGCCTGTTATCGAAGGACTTCCACGATATTGATTTCGTTTCTTATTTTGGTTTTGTTTATGCTTTTCCGATGCCTCATGATACTTCGTCATTGTAATTCTGGCGCCCGTCCGGACAAGAACGTTTAACGTTCTTCGTAATTGAGCGGAGAGATGGTGTCGTATATCTTGTCAATTTGACTGCTAGGTAACTCTTGCTATTCATTTTTTAAAGTATGACTACGGTTTTTTGTTTAATTTATTTATTTTCACGGAATTAAGGTAACAGTCACGTTGAGGATACGAGATCCACACTCTTATAATCGGATAGCGGAATTTTACCGCTTACGACCGCTACATTTTATTCGACCAGCGGAGTCACGGCATTTGTTACTACTTGCGACCACTACATTGCATTCGACCATCTACTTGTACTGAGGAGGGTCCAAATCAAGGACCGAAACGTCTATTATATATATTTTATTTAAGTTTTTATATTTTTATTATTGTCGCCCGACCACCGTTGCGCATGAGCTCTCATTTGCCTTACTTTGTTTACTTGAAATAGAAAAATACAAGACAGCGAAAATAAATCGCTGAAAGCTTAGTTGCATTCATCGAAAAATATGAATATAACAACATCCAGAGAAGCCAAAAATAAAATGCTTTTTATTACAGGATGCTAATAGCATGGAGCACCTGTACGAAGACCGAACGTGATATCCGTGAATCGTTTGAAGTGAAAAAATTCACACACGAGCCGGGTATATACTTCGAAAAAATCGGAGTAATGAACCAGGTCGAGTCAGTATGGAAAATGGTAATCAAACTGGACATCATAGCTATGGACCATCGATACCAACAACTACAAAACTACATGGCACAAACCAAAGCGCTGTGCTATGATAAACCGTTAGAAGAAGACATGAGGCAAACCTGCCAAACCTTGCTTCAAATAACAGAAAAGGATAACGAGCAAGTAACAATGGTATTAAGACGATTGAAAATCGCGTACCAAAACCCAAGGAAAACACGAAGAGGATTAATCAATGGCTTTAGGAACAATAGCTAAAACATTATTCGGAACAATGGATGCTGATGATGAAATAATAATAAAGGAACAATTAAAGATGATGCAAGGAAACCAGCAAACATTACAACACGCTGTGAAAAATCAAATAAAAATATTAAATGCAACTATTGCGCACGTGGATGATATGGAAAAGGTTTTACAAGAAAATGAAGATCGATTTCTAAATATTACAGAAAGGATGAGAGAAACCTGGGTACGCGAAAAAGTCGGGTATGGACACCGAGAAGAACTCGACGAACACTTTTTAATACTGAATGCAATTGTAAATGATTTAACAAATGATATGACAAACATTATAGAACATTTAACTAGTGCGAAAAATGGAATACTAAACATAAGATTAGTCCCGATTGAGAATATAATAAATAATTTACGGGAAATAGCTTCGCAGATACCTCAGGGAACACACCTTTCCGTTTCAAATAGCACCAGAAAACTGGGCAACGATAGAAAAATTCGCGAAAATTAGCGCATACTGCGACGGCACAAATATATACACCATTATACAATTCCCACTGATCACATACCCAACGTACGAAGTAATAAAAGCGATATCTTTACCTATACATAAAAGCGAAGATATATTTGTATTTGTAGAAATAAATCAACAACTTATAGCGATAGATACCGATAGCCGAACATATTGTACAATCGCGGAAAACGAATTAGATAAATGTATTAAGGATGACAATTCATATGTATGCGAGCGAAACCACCCCGTTCATCACGTAGATAATAATGCGTTATGCGAAGTACAAGCGTATGTAGCTATAGATACACATTTAGATCATTGCAGTATTCGAAGCATACACGCCAACACAACGATATGGATAGCATTAAGTAATCCGAACTCATGGCTATATTCCACTCAAACTAAACAAGCCATAGAAATAACGTGCAGAAACGAAGCGATGCAAAAAATAGAAATCGAACGGACAGGTCAAATAACGCTAAGAGACAAATGTAAGATAGTAACGCCCGACATGACGGCAAGAACAAACACACGCGAAAGAACGACGTACATACAGACACACTTGCCCGATTATAACGTAACATTCAAACATACACAACAGACGAACCAACAACTGGACATTACCAAAATGTCAAAATTCCGAAAAATTATACAAAACCCCTCAGAACTTATGGAATTAAGCAAACAACTGACAGAAATCGACAGCGATTTAGATAAAAGCGAAATAGATATACATAAATACACTACATACCCGATACTTTCAAGTTTTACGGGAACTATACTCATAAGTATAGCAATAGCGATAATATATATAATAAAAAAGAATAAAAATAAACCAGGAATACAAATGAATCCAAATCTAAATCCTATGTGCAAACCACGAATTATTCAAGAACATATATATCATACGGCAAGCGGCCGAGAAACACCCGACAATAAAATAAAGCCCAAAAGGGACAGCGATACCGCGATATTGTATTAAAAAAAACGATGTAAGTTAAGAAATTCTCGATGTAAATTATGTAAGACGAAAACTCATGTAAACCATTCGTTTTCTTTTTTCAAAGGGGGAGGAATGTCGTAGCCCGACCAGCTTTTGGGAACAAGAACACGTTTAATAACCAATACGTGATTAAATGATTAAATTATTAAAGAGGAACGTGACGAGAAGAAAGCGAGTCACAGTTCTGTTCCCAGAATGCTGAGACAGCGGCGGAGTCGCGCGGAACAGATACGGAGCAGCAGACGTGCTCTGATCGGGGTCACCGCACTCCTTCCGCCTTAATGAAAATAATATATAAGTCAATAGCGACAGGATCAGATCAGATCGCTTCTAGAGTTAACCGCGCATCGTTGACGCAGTAGTGTATTAATTACTTGTAATAAAGTGAGAGCAAAACCTCTTTTACTGTGAAGTACGGAGTGTCTTTCTATTAGTGCGTGGATCCTAATCCTTTGGGCGCCTACATCCCGACAAAGTCCCTCCTTACGGGCACAACAAAAGTGCAATTTTAAACGGAAGTAACGGTATGCTTTGAGGCTGATGCTCCGAAACAAAATGGCAGAAGCATAATCATCAACTGACCACTTCACCCATTTTTTATTTTCTAATAAGCACCGTATTTGCCCCTCGGTAAAATATGGGCTTAGTACCGTTTTGACCTTTTCAGTGACACCCACTGTCAGTGCTGTTTCTTTTTCGAGATTCGTTGTCTCTAATCTTACATGAAGATCGGCAATGGACTTTTTCAGTGTTAAATTTTCAGCAAGAATTGTCTTTAACTGCTGTTCCCGTTCTGCTAATTCCAATTTTAATGCCACGTTATTCGCTTGAAGAAAGTTTTGTTCCTGAAAGTGATTCTCCGAATTTTTATGAAATTCTCCAAGTGTTCGATAATGGTTTAATTCATCCTTCATCCACTTAATTGTCTCATACGGATCCTCTTCCTTGCGTGTCGTGTTATCACAGCTACTGCCGGTGCAATTGTCGTCCACAAATCTGAAAATAAGTTTTAGATTATTTTGCGTTATATTACATAATATTTTTTTATGTTATTTTCAAGTTACTGTACAGTCTGAAAGATATGAAGAATATTGATGTTATTTTGTTACATAAAGGAAGTGTGAAAATGAAAAATTAGTTTTAAATTTTGTGGGTGATCTCACTTTAATACTGAAAAGATTACCGCTACTGCATTTTTAAAAATTGTTTACATTAAAAATAGTTTAATACAAATGTTAGCATTACAGCTGACAGATTTCTACATTTTTTTAAATACTACCTTTATAAAGCATAAACATTTTTTTTTCATAACAACACGTAGAACTACGTCAACTGTCATTATTTCATGTTAAAGTATTCGTGATCAAGAGAGGCCAAGTTCCACACAGGGCTGTAGCGCTGAATTCATCATTATTGATAGTTGACGTAGTTCTACGTCTCTCTTTTCTGTTTATTTTTTTCTTTGTTTGTTTTTGTTTGTTTCTTTATTTTTTATATATTTATTTTATTTATATGTTACTTATTTATTTAT
>JASTWP010003430.1:20000-24144 GCA_030770255.1 Temnothorax ravouxi
ATTCCTGAAACTTTGCCACGCTGTTTTTTCAGTGTCATTCATCTGTGTAAGGAAATTTTTGTCTCGAAAAAAAGTTCGAATTTGAGGACTATCAAAGATACCCTCTTTCAATTTCGCATCACTTATCGCGGGAAACTTCTTTCCTAAGTATTGAAAACAGTCACCATCTTTATTCAAAGCTTTGACAAACTGCTTCATGAGACCAAGCTTGATATGAAGAGGTGGTAGCAGAATTTTCGAAGGATCAATCAATGGTCTGCGTATGATGTTCCTTGATCCTGGATGAAACTCCGTTCTCTTTGGCCATTCTTTCTGAATATAGTGATTTATCCTGTTCCTACTATCCCATAAACATAAGAAGCAGGGATTTTTTGTGAACCCTGATTGTTGGCCTAGGATCATAGTTAAAATTTTCAGATCACCGCAAACTTTCCATTGATGTTCCAAATACTTTATTTTCTCCAATACTATCTGCAAATTCTCGTAAGTCTCTTTGAGCTCCGTTGAGTGAGCTATTGGAATAGATGCATATGTATTCCCGTTATGGAGCAGAACAGCTTTGAGACTTCGTTTCGACGAATCAATGAAGAGTCTCCACTCTTCGTCCTTATAAATATTCGATTTCAATTCATCAACCAACCCTTTCACATCTGAACAGAATACCAATGAATTCTCTTCATCTTCGGCGAAAAATTTCCGAAACTTCTTTTCTCTTTCACGATAATAGGAAACTTTAGTTCCTTTTGATAAAACATTTTTCTTCTTTAGTTCTGCTGCTAGATATTCAGCTCCATCTTTGGGTGATCCCAAATTTCTTATAATATCATTCAATTCTTCTTGATTGAAAGTTTTTGGAGCCCTTTTCTCACCTGTTGCTAGGTAATAATCGTCATCTTCGTTATCATTATCCCATTCTTCTTCCGAAAGTTCATCAACTTGCATTTCTTCCTTCTCGCAAGAATGGTCTACATGCATAGGTTCAGTATCCATTGTTTCATCCACGACTGCTCTTTTTTCTGGTCTTACGACTGAAGAAACGTTGGCGTATGTAATGTTAGCTTTCGTAGCCGTGGTAAAACCTTCGACGTCGGTCATACAGAAATAACAGTTTTCTCGGCATGACGGTGCAGACCACATCATCGGCTTCGTAAATCTCAGCTTCTCTGATTTTCCAGTCTTTCCCCATCGCATCAACATTGTATAACACATGCCACAAACTATATGTGGCACCCAGTTCACATACTGGTTGGCGATTTCAATGCTAAAGCAATCTCTGTAAAGAGATTTCAATTTATCAGATATAGGCCTCCGATATTTGGAAATTTCAAAATCACCACAAACAAAACAAAACGCATCAGGACTTTTGTTACACTCGTGTCAGTTATTTCTTGTAGCATTATACTCTACAGAGGCCAAGTTACCGACCGATGTAGAGCTGCGGTCGCATGAAGACGACGCCTGCGGGCCCGCTTTCTCACCCTGACCAGACGCCGATACTGGGTTTCCGAGTCCCTACATCGTAAAATACATATTGCTTGTACCTGCCATGACGGCATGCACGCCGTTAACCCAGGGACTCTGCTAAGTGTATCTGTTGCCCACCGTTACCACGTGGAGGTGCCCTGGTTACAGGTACAAGCAATCGTTGGAGATCGTCATCAAACGATATACTAGACAGATACATCGGTCTTATGAAAACCATGATGTGTTCTGTTCTGTTTCAGATCATATCCATGACATTTTTTTCTGGATTTTTTACTATTCATGATTTTCAGTTTTTTTTTATTATAATTTTGCCAAATTTTTTAGTAATGGAGCTCAACAGACTTTAGATTCGAATTCGCCTCGTAAAATACATATGCATCTATTCCAATAGCTCACTCAACGGAGCTCAAAGAGACTTACGAGAATTTGCAGATAGTATTGGAGAAAATAAAGTATTTGGAACATCAATGGAAAGTTTGCGGTGATCTGAAAATTTTAACTATGATCCTAGGCCAACAATCAGGGTTCACAAAAAATCCCTGCTTCTTATGTTTATGGGATAGTAGGAACAGGATAAATCACTATATTCAGAAAGAATGGCCAAAGAGAACGGAGTTTCATCCAGGATCAAGGAACATCATACGCAGACCATTGATTGATCCTTCGAAAATTCTGCTACCATCTCTTCATATCAAGCTTGGTCTCATGAAGCAGTTTGTCAAAGCTTTGAATAAAGATGGTGACTGTTTTCAATATTTAGGAAAGAAGTTTCCCGCGATAAGTGATGCGAAATTGAAAGAGGGTATCTTTGATGGTCCTCAAATTCGAACTTTTTTTCGAGACAAAAATTTCATTACACAGATGAATGACACTGAAAAAGCAGCGTGGCAAAGTTTCAGGAATGTATCTCAGAACTTTTTAGGAAATGAGAGGAGTGAGGATTACCAGAATTTGGTTGAAGAGTTGTTGAAAAATTTTAAAAAGTTAGGTTGCTTGATAAATCTCAAATTGCACTTCCTACATTCTCATCTTAACTACTTTCCTGAAAACCTTGGAGACTACAGTGAAGAACAAGGAGAACGATTCCATCAAGATATACATGAAATGGAAAATCGATACCAAGGAAGATGGGATATCAACATGATAGCAGATTACTGTTGGACACTAAAGAGAGAAACGAATCAGAATGGGAAGAAGAGAAAAAGAAACCCACTGCATAGGTCATTCGAAAAGAAAAGAGTTCGTTACAATAGAAGAACAGTATAAGAAAAACATCAAAGTAAACCTGATTCCGTACAATTTGTTCTGAAGTAATTCATATCCATGACATTTTTTTTATGGATTTTTTACTATTCACGAATTTCAATTTTTTTTTATTTGTGATTTTGCCAAATTTTTTAGTAATGGAGCTCAACAGACTTCAGATTTGGAATCAGCGCATTAAAATACAAAAGAAACACACTTGATCTGGATCAGAAAAAATTTTTCCGAATTTTCTCGCACTCGTTAACGTTATTTTTGACAATTTTTAGCTATTTTTTGCTCGATTTACGCGAAATTTTGAGGGTGTTTGGGCTAAATGGACTTCAGATTCGGATTCAGCGCGTCAAAATACATAAAGATAGGTGGGTCTGGTCAAAAGTACAGACCACTTTTTTGTGTGCCTGTGAATTATTATTAGTAGCGCTAATTAAGTACTTGTAGTGTAATACATACCGACAAGACACTGACGTTGTTGGAGTTTCATGTTGACCTGTCATATCTGCCTTATCCAGATCTAAATCAAGCAAAGGTTCTGTCATCATTTTTGATACGGGTGTTGATGAACGTAGCAAAGATGAAAGTTCCGGCTCAACAGATGAGATTCTCTCCTTTGATGAGCCTGGCACAGGCGACAGACTTGCAGCATTTATTGGTTCTACAGGTGACGTTGATGGACAAACCAAATTAAAGGTCCGCTTAACAATGTTACAATTTACATTGTGATGTGCCCTAATAAAGAAAATATGAATGTAGTTTCATTGCCACATGGTTCTTGGAGCAACATCCATAGTCATCTTGTCATAAGCGTATGAATATTAATAGTTTATGTTAACTTTATTATTCTTAATAATTATTCTTAAAAAAGGGAGCGTCAATATTTGCTTTGTTTAATAAATTACACATCCAACTTACTGTTCGTTTGTTGTTACCAGATGCAACGTTGGTACAGCAAAAGTCGTCTTTTAAAATATTTTCTCCTCTCTTTCTCTTCGATTGAATGAAAGATTCCGGAGTAAAGTGTACGGAGCAAATTCGTGCTTAAATAACAGATAAAAGAGATACATTACAAAACTTTTCTGATCTTCCAAACAATATAGTTTTTACTTCATGATACAGTATATCAAAATAAACAAATTTAAATTTTATCATGCAGAGGCATACCGTTAACGATGTTCGAAGGCAATATAATCTCTCCAATGCTCCGAAACCATCCTTCACGGATTATTTTGTTATCCGGTAATTTATGAAAACTTGCTTGCTCCGATGTGCATGTTCTGCAATTATTTTCACAGTTTTTCACTATGCAGCGCACCATTTTTAATGATTTTTCACGTTTCACGACGCTCACGTTTCGACAGAGAATGTCAACAATGACAAATGCAGAAGTAAAGTAAGA
>JASTWP010003431.1:0-24135 GCA_030770255.1 Temnothorax ravouxi
TTTCTACAATACGTGTTGACGCGCCGATGTCTCGCGAAGAACTGTCCGGGAGGAACGGGTGTGTATATAACACTACAAAATGCATGATATCAGTACAAAATTACCTTTTTTAAAAAAAGTAAAAAAAGGCGCCAAGTACACGCATGGTTGTTACCTCGAAAAAAAACCAAGTGGTAGTATCATTAATTTTAAATAAAAAAATAAATAAAATCTATTCTAACCTAGGTGGTAGTAATTTTTTGGGCGGATAGGGCGGTCGCGGACCGGTTCGTTCGGTCGCAAATACATCGAGCCGAGCGCCGGTCCGCGATCCGCCTGATAAGGGGGTACCGCACGATCTCCCATGCGGCGGCCACCGTCCTGGCGGGGGTTCCCCCGCGCCCCGCGCACACGCCGATATATCTCGGCGTGCGCGAGGGCCGCGAACTCGATCGGGGGAGATGGTTCATGGGGGATATTTCACATCCGGGAGGAGATGGAAATGCGCCAGGAAGTCGGATCCGATTATTGGCGTAGTTACGTCTGCGACAACGAATCGCCAAGGGAATGCACGGCGGAGACCGAGATCAGGCTGCATAGTGAGATCTCCGTACGTTTTGATGTTGGATCCATTGGCCGCAAAAAGCTCCTTTGAGTCAGCCCAGCGTCGTGTCCGTACCAACGAGCGAGGGTAAACACTTACATCAGAGCCGGTATCGATGAGATAACGAATTTTCGTGCTGCGATCAGTGACAAATAAGCGGCATGGCTTCGGGCAGGGGCCGTTCGCCGCTGATAGCGACTGCCCGATTAGTTTTCCAACGCTTTCTTGAAGTTGCACTGGCTGTGTGCATTTCTGAGCCTTTCTCCTTGAATCGTCGATGGTAGTAGCAGATGTCCGATTTCTTTTCTTCTTTTTGGCCCTTCTTGGAACGACTCCTGGAGCGATCGCGCTTGTTGTCCTTGTTCCTGGAACGAGGACAGCCGGTTCTCTAATTTTTCGAACTTCTTAGCTAGCTCAGTAACTTGACTTTCTAATGAGGAGCTCGTTGTCGATTGCATACTGGCGACTGTTACAGCTCTGCAGGTGACTTCGTGAATTCTATCGGCCTGCTCGGCTACGGCTTACTAGATTGTCAGCGTTCCGTGTGGCCAAAATAGCCTGTAGTTGCGATGGTAATCTGCCCATCCATAATGTACGCAGGAGCTGCTCCGGAATGGCCGTGCTGGCCAGGGACTGCAGGTGCCGAAGAAATTGTGATGGTCTTCGATCGCCCATTTCTTCATGCTCTAAGAGCTGACGGATTTGTTGCTCCTGAGAGATCGATAGGACGTTGTATTAAAGCCCTCTTGATACTCTCATATTTATTTTCTTCTGGAGGCTTTGTAATCAGATCTTTAATTTCTCTGGCTTGTTTAGTCTCTATGTGCGACAAGACGTAAGCATATTTGGTAGCTGTCTTGCGTTATGCTTCCCAGAGTAAATTGACCTTCGAGTTGCTGCGAACCATAATTCAGGCTCGTCTGACCAGAAAGGAGGTACTTTTAATGCCACTCTGTTGATCTGCGGGCGTTCTTCTGTAGCTGCGTCCCCCGTGGATCCTCCTTGCGAGTCCATCATTGTTAATGTATTTTTGTAATAGAGCAAGATAGTGAGATCACGTCGGGGTCACCAATTTGTGGGGTGGTAGGTGAGGATATCAGGTTAGGTGCGTCGATTCCCACAATAACGAATCTTTTCATATAGGTAAAATCTC
Source organism: Temnothorax ravouxi (assembly GCA_030770255.1). Taxonomy (NCBI): domain Eukaryota; kingdom Metazoa; phylum Arthropoda; class Insecta; order Hymenoptera; family Formicidae; genus Temnothorax; species Temnothorax ravouxi. The sequence continues at coordinate 1,737 of JASTWP010003431.1, forward strand.
ACTATATTTTATCATGCTCTATATACAAATAAAAAACCTCTTCAATGTGTATGAGTACGTGGTCGTGTGTGTAAGTGTAAGTTATCTGTTGTGTAGTGTAATACTCTCATTCACTCTTCTTGGAAAGAGTTGTTTAATGACGCGCTTCTTCTGGGAAGGACTCTTTCGCGGTATCACCAGGTTTCGTCCGGGAGTCCTCGGCTTGCCTTTTGGAGTAGTAGGTAGTATGGGACTGGATCGGGTCCGGTGAGGTCGAGGTCGTGGAGGAGTCTTAAAGAGAGGTTCCGTCTGCGATGCCACAGAATGTAGTTGCAGGTGTCGAAGGCACGGTACTCGTAGTGGAAAATCGAATTACATATAATTTCCACGGAAGGAAGCTCTCCTCCTTAATGATCGACAATGGATCCTTCGTTTGGATCTCGGAAACAGGAATAGCAACTGGGATGAACTGCTGTCTCGTCTCAGTCTCAGGATCCGGGATGATGATCGGGAAAGGCTCCCGAGATGGAGTCTCTTCCTCAGAGGCCGGGTTAAGACTCGTAGGTTTATCCTCAGGAACTGGAGTCGGAGTTAGGATCGGAGTTGGAATAGACAGCGTCTCAGACTTCACCGATTTCGAGGATGGGTCAGTATGACCCCAGTTGGCAATCGGTGTAAACTTCCACTTCGTCTTGGTCTTCGGGATGTACTTCCACAGGGAAGGAGTCTCCACCTTGGAGATCCGGAGAGGAACCGTGGATTTACCCTCAGGAACAGGCGTCAGGGTCGGAGTCGGAACCGGAACTGGAGTCAGGATCGGAGTTGGAGAAGGCAGCGCCTTGGTCTCCACCGGATACGGTTTCGCCCGACGGGCAGGGTCAATATGACCCCGAAAACCTTTCCGCGGCAGTGTGTCTGTCGACTCTTACCGAAGAGAGTTAACGCCCTGCAAAGCAGGTATAGACGAAGGCCCAGGAAAGAGCACGCTCCGTATAGCCGGAGGCCCTGAAGAGCACACTCCGTATCAAAAGAGAGAGTTATGTCAAGGGCCCTGGTAATGAGCACACCTTGACTGGCGTTCTCGAAGATCGCTGGTGAAACCTCGTTGGGCTGCCCTTGATATACAGTCGATGCTGAATCTTTCTAGCGAGTGAATCGGCCGGCGATGCGCCGCGTAGCGGGCGCGCGCCAATCTATCCCGCCGATCGATATTGTGCTGCGCGTCGCTACTACCCGTTCCGCGCGCCTTCGCCGCGCGCCTTCGCGCGCCGCGCGCCGTTGTACTATCCGTGCTGCGTACATACGGTCGTACGGTGCTTGTGGCGGACAGCTGACCGCCACAGTCTTTCTGTGGCCGTTCAACAGTTTATAAGATTATCCCTGAGACATGTAACACAATTATAAGAGCTCTTCAGCCAATATACCTACCACCCATGACAAGGGAGGATTGGCGTAATGTAGCTGATGGATTCTGTGAAAAGTGGAATTTCCCTAATTGTATAAGGGCACTTGATGGGAAACACATCCGAATTCAGGCACCGAAAAATTTAGGCTCTCAGTTTTTTAACTACAAAAATTTTTTTTCGATTGTTTTTATGGCAATCTGTAATGCCAATTATGTCTTTAAATGGGTAGGCATTGGTGATTATGGATTATGGTACATATTAATCTTATCCAAACAACGATATTTTATTGTATTAGTAATCTTGTTTTGCAGGCTCAATATCTGATGGTGGAGTGTGGATGCACAGTGACTTTGGTTCCACCTTGGAACAAGGATTGATTGAATTACCTCATCCAGAACCTCTGCCTGGAACAGATGATCCCTTCCCATTTGTCTTTGTAGGCGATGAAGCTTTCCTCCTTAAAGTTTATTTAATGCGACTTTACTCGAAGCCAAAGAGACGTCGACGAGAGCAACAAGCTTCTACCGCACAAATACCAACAGATGAAATAGATAATAGTCAAATAAATAGTGATGATGAAAGGAGGGCAGAAAATATGCAAGAAGATGATAGGGATATTGGTGAATTGTACCCTGGTCTCACTAGTCTTACAATGTCACAGAGAATTTTTAATTATAGACTCTCCAGAGCTCGCAGAGTCATTGAGAATGCTTTCGGCATTCTTGTTTCAAAATGGGCCATTCTACAAAGTTTCATTAGTTGTAAGTTAGAGACTGCGGAGTCCATTGTCATGGCTATCATTTGCCTGCACAATTTTATTCTGGAGAGTGAAAGTTACATACTGCCTGCACAACGTATGTATGAGAATGTAGAACTTGTAGAGAGAGAGAGAGAGAGAGAGAGAGAGAGAGAGAATTGATACTTGTGAATAATGGAAATAACATCCTTTCTTGCGTCTTATTAACTTCAGCAGATATGGTAAGAACGTTAAAAAAGCTTTTTGAAGATCAAATTCTAAATCGGTCATTACTGTTCGTGGACGCAATGACGGTGCTAATTTAGTGACTATATATTTATGGCTTAATGGCTTTGGCGTCATTACCTGAAAAAGATATTGTGACAGTTTCATAATATTAAATCAGACATGTCGCTATATATGAGACGTCGATCTCAATAACGTTACTTTCGCTATTATGGCCGTTTTTTGATAAAACGAGTAGCACCAACCCGATTTTCAACGTATCGGAAGCTTAAACGGATAAATATTAAATAATCTCTACTATTATATAAAGGGGAAAAGTTTGTACTGTTGTTCGGAGTAATCTTAGAAACTATTGGACCGATTTTGAAAGCATTGTACATGAAGTAGGGGTAGAATTTTCCGAGGAGTGTTATAGGGTGTATAGTTTTTCGTTACCGATCTTCTGGAAACCGATTTTTCTAATTTCTTTAATTTTTCGGAAAATAATTGACGGAATCTTAAAGAATTAAGAATTTTCTGGTGAGTAATATAAAATGTATAATGTACTCTTATTTTCACTAAAATTTATTTCACCAAAATGTTATTAATTTTCTCTTTTCTCTTTTTTTACAAATTAATTTTATTTTTTTTCTAATGAATAAATGTTTTTTTTTTATAATTTCTATTAATTTTAACGATCCAAAAACTTTATCCCACGTTATTTCCTTCTTATTTTCCCTAAAACTTATCTCCTAAAAATGTTATTAATTTTTTCTCTTTTTTTTAACAAATTAATTTGATCTCTTTTTTAATATTTTTTTCTAAATACGTTTTTTTTTAATTTTTAAATCTTACAACACTTTTATTTTCACTAAAACTTATTTCATCAATATGTTATTAATTTTCTGTTTTTCTTTCTTTTCACTTTTTTTCTAATCAATAAATGTATTTTTTTAGATTTTTCTGTAATTTCTATTAATTTCTAAACCTTAAAACAAAATCAGCAATTCAATTTATTTCTCGATTAACTGGCGCAATATATACAAGAATGCACAACGTTTCCCGGTGATCCCTTATGTGAAGGGCTTAAGCGCGGGCATACGGGGTATTCTTGAGAGAGTCCGCTGTGACGTGGTATATAAGATACCGAAAAAACTCAGTGCTGTCATCAGGAGGGGCAAGGATAGATTGGCGACTAACAGGGAAACTAATGTGGTTTACAAAATTGATTGTGAGAATTGCGACGCGTCTTACATTGAGCAGACGAAGAGACATCTCGAGACAAGAGTGAAAGAACATTTCAGCGATATTAAAAAACATGACAGCAAGTTCTCTGTCGTAAGCAAGCACCGGATACAGAATGACCACAATTTTAAGTGGTCAGATCCGAAAATATTACACAAAGAACCTCACTTGAAAATGAGAGAGATCGCTGAAATGTTCTTTATAAAGAAAAATAAGAACACGATCAATTTAAAAAAAGATACCGAGAATTTAAATACGATATACGACAGTGTCATCATGTCAGTTTAACTGTTTATATTTCTACCTCGGGACACCTTGTTTCTTTCTTTGGCCGCTCAGTTTCCCAAGTACTCGCATACATGTAACATGTCGCAACGAAGAACTAGTCATACGCGAAATCCTATTATGAAATTCGTAAGTTTTTCTTGATTGTTGCTTTCTCTCCTCATATATCATTGTTGTTACAAATTAAGATTTGTCCACAGCTGACCTTTAGGGCCATGCGGGAACATGCTCGTGAACTCAGGAATCTGTACTAATTATGTGACGAGTCAATAGATGATAGGTATTGCTCAATATTTAATAACGTCGTTAACTTAATATTTGTCTCGATTGATTTATATTGTTTTTCTTTTTCGCTGTTCCTGTTTCAGTTCGCACTTGAAAAGGGCTCGAATATAGAGCCGAAAAACGTTGTGCATTCTTGTATATATTGCGCCAGTTAATCGAGAAATAAATTGAATTGCTGATTTTATTCACTGGCGGACGAAATTATTATCGATACTTAAAACAAAAGACGAATCATTTTCTCGAATACACATCAATTTTTTATTTTAATATTACGTTTTATTTCTTTTAATTTTTTTAAAACAATTTTAAGAAAAACACATTCTACTTTTAAAATAAATTTACTACATTTAAAATTAATTTTTTTTAATTTTCTTGAGTAATAATCTATATAATATCTGTACTGTCAGTTTTCGTTATTGACGTTTAATTCCGCGGAAGCTTCAAGCCGAAGCGTGTCCTTGACAACGGAACTCTGAGAATTATTGATTTTTCGTTTTTCAGATTTAATTTGGAATTCGAACCAAAAGATCTCAGGAATCTGTCATTAATAGGAGATATGGTAAGTCAGGGATATAATAATGTATCCGTGATCTGTTGGTCTTCAGTATTTTTGGAACCGTTGTTCATAAAAGTAGATAAGCAAAATTAATATTTCAGTCTTCTTCGTACAATTTAAATTACTAATTTTTTATAATTGCTTGAAATTATTTTTTAAAATTCAAAATGCATAAATGTCTACAAAAGATCTCAGGAATTAATAGATGATTTTTTGCCTGTCAGATTTAATTTGGAATTCGAAAAGATCTCAGGAACCTGTCATTAATAGGAGATACGGTAAGTCAGGGATATAATAATGTATCCGTGATCTGTTGAAGTCTTCAGTATTTTTGGAACCGTTGTTCATAAAGCAAAATTAATATTTCAGTCTCCCTCTTAGATTATTATTTTGTACAATTTAGATTACTAATTTTTATAATTGTTTGAAATTATTCTTTAAAATTCAAAATGCATAAATGTCTACAAAAGATCTCAGGAATCTGCCATTAATAGATGATACGGTAAGTCAGGGATACAATAATGTATCCGTGATCTGTTGAAGTTTTCTTGGAACCGTTGTTTATTGTAAAGGTAAATAAACAAAATTAAAATTTCAGTCTTTCTCTTATTGTCAAATTATTATTTCGTATAATTTAAATTATCTTTACTCTATCACTGCATGCAGAACTTATTGCCAAATATTTATTAATTATCAAGAGACACGGTAGTGTCTCGCGCCAAGTACACGCGGAGCGAGACCGCACCGTGACTCTTTTACGCGACGCGACGGGTTGCGAGTACCCGAGATGTTGAGATCTCGATAACGAGTGAACGGATCAAGTTCTAAGTAGGCTTAATCGATAGTTGGGGTCAAAATAAGGGGGGTATCTCCTGTATAATTTTCCGCTACGTGCCCTACGAGCGGAGATATTGCGACGCAAAGTCCAAATGTGAAAATTTTTTATTAAGATACTCCTCCTCCTCCTCCTCCTCCTAACGCCGATCTGTGTGATCACGTGATCAGAGAAAATGTCCCTTTCACTTTTTCGACACTGGCGGCGCAGGTATCGCCAGTTTCGATATCGCGCGCGTATTTCGAACGATCTAGTAGGTAAATTATTAAAAGTCGATAGACTTATCGGCCAGAAGGAAGATTTCTATTTAGCTAAATTAAGTATTTATATAATATATATTGATTCTTATGAATCAAGCTTGAATTCGATGTTTAGGTATCCCAGGTTGCCGATGACGGGATCCAGATCGTGCGCTTCATAGTTTTCGGTGTCCAGGTGTAATCGTACGTTGAATGCGGTGTCTAGGTGTCCCAGGTTGCCGATGACGATGTCTAGATAGTGAGCTCCGTAGTTTTCGGTGTCCAGGTGTAATAATACGTTGAATGCGATGTCTAGGTGTCCCAGGTTGCCGATGACGATGTCTAGATAGTGAGCTCCGTGGTTTTCGGTGTCTACGTGTATTAATACCTTGAATTTGATTTCTTGGTGTCCCAGGTTGCCGATGACGATGTCTAGATAGTGAGCTCCGTAGTTTTCGGTGTCCAGGTGTAATAACACGTTGAATTCGATGTTTACGTGTTCCAGGTTGCCGATGACGAGGTCCACATAGTGCGCTCCGTAGTTTTCGGTGTCTACGTGTATTAATACTTTGAATTCGATGTCCACGTGTCCCAGGTTGCCGATGACGGGATCCAGATAGTGCGCTTCATAGTTTTCGGTGTCCAGGTGTAATCGTACGTTGAATTCGAAGTCTAGGTGTCCCAGGTTGCCGATGACAAGGTCCACATAGTGCGCTCCGTAGTTTTTGGTGTCTACGTGTATTAATACCTTGAATTCGATGTCCACGTGTCCCAGGTTGCCGATGACGGGATCCAGATAATGCGCTTCATAGTTTTCGGTGTCCAGGTGTAATCGTACGTTGAATGCGATGTCTAGGAGTCCCAGGTTGCCGATGACGATGTCTAGATAGTGAGCTCCGTAGTTTTCGGTGTCCAGGTGTAATAATACGTTGAATGCGATGTCTAGGAGTCCCAGGTTGCCGATGACGATGTCTAGATAGTGAGCTCCGTAGTTTTCGGTGTCTACGTGTATTAATACCTTGAATGCGATGTCTAGGTGTCCCAGGTTGCCGATGACGATGTCTAGATAGTGAGCTCCGTAGTTTTCAATGTCCAGGAGTAATAATACGTTGAATGCGATGTCTAGGTGTCCCAGGTTGCCGATGACAATGTCTAGATAGTGAGCTCCGTAGTTTTCGGTGTCTACGTGTATTAATACCTTGAATTCGATTTCTAGGTGTCCCAAATTGCCGATGACGAGGTTCACATAGTGCGCTTCGTAGTTTTCGGTGTCCAGGTGTAATAATATGTTGAATTTGATGTCTACGTGTTCCAGGTTGCCGATGACGAGGTCCACATAGTGCGCTCCGTAGTTTTCGGTGTCTACGTGTATTAATACCTTGAATTCGATGTCCACGTGTCCCAGGTTGCCGATGACGGGATCCAGATAGTGCGCTTCATAGTTTTCGGTGTCCAGGTGTAATCGTACGTTGAATTCGATGTCTAGGTGTCCCAGGTTGCCGATGACAAGGTCCACATAGTGCGCTCCGTAGTTTTTGGTGTCTACGTGTATTAATACCTTGAATTCGATGTCCACGTGTCCCAGGTTGCCGATGACGGGATCCAGATAATGCGCTTCATAGTTTTCGGTGTCCAGGTGTAATCGTACGTTGAATGCGATGTCTAGGAGTCCCAGGTTGCCGATGACGATGTCTAGATAGTGAGCTCCGTAGTTTTCGGTGTCTACGTGTATTAATACCTTGAATTCGATTTCTAGGTGTCCCAAATTGCCGATGACGAGGTTCACATAGTGCGCTTCGTAGTTTTCGGTGTCCAGGTGTAATAATATGTTGAATTTGATGTCTACGTGTTCCAGGTTGCCGATGACGAGGTCCACATAGTGCGCTCCGTAGTTTTCGGTGTCTACGTGTATTAATACCTTGAATTCGATGTCCACGTGTCCCAGGTTGCCGATGACGTGATCCAGATAGTGCGCTTCATAGTTTTCGGTGTCCAGGTGTAATCGTACGTTGAATTCGATGTCTAGGTGTCCCAGGTTGCCGATGACAAGGTCCACATAGTGCGCTCCGTAATTTTTGGTGTCTACGTGTATTAATACCTTGAATTCGATGGCCACGTGTCCCAGGTTGCCGATGACGGGATCCAGATAATGCGCTTCATAGTTTTCGGTGTCCAGGTGTAATCGTACGTTGAATGCGATGTCTAGGAGTCCCAGGTTGCCGATGACGATGTCTAGATAGTGAGCTCCGTAGTTTTCGGTGTCCAGGTGTAATAATACGTTGAATGCAATGTCTAGGTGTCTCAGGTTGCCGATGACGATGTCTAGATAGTGAGTTCCGTAGTTTTCGGTGTCTACGTGTATTAATACCTTGAATTCGATGTCCACGTGTCCCAGGTTGCCGATGACGAAATCCACATAGTGCGCTCCGTAGTTTTCGGTGTCTACGTGTATTAATACCTTGAAATTGATGTCTAGGTGTCCCAGGTTGCTGATGACGAGGTCCAGATAACGCGCTCCGTAGTTTTTAGTGTCTAGGTGTAATAATATCTCGAATTCGATGTCTACGTGTTCCAGGTTGCCGATGACGAGGTCCACATAGTGCGCTTCGTAGTTTTTGGTGACTAGGTGTATTAATAACTTTAAATCCAAATGTAGGACACGTAGATATTGAATTTGAGGTATTAATACACGTAGACACCGAAAACTACGAAGCGCACTATGTGGATCTCGTCATCGGCAACGTGGGACACCTAGACATCGAATTCAACGTATTATTACACTTGGACCCCGAAAACTATGGAGCGCACTATTTGTAACCCGTTATCGGCAACCTGGGATACCTAGACATCGAATTCAAGCTTGATTCATAAGAATCGACTTAAAAATTCCCTAGCGGCAGAACTAAAATTATGTTATGACATAATAAAAATTCGTTGAAATAAAATTATGTCTAGACATAATAAAAACTGGACAAATGAAAATTATAGACATAATAAAAATTGGATGAATTAAAATTGTCTTGGCATAATAAAAATTGGATGAATAAAAATTATATCTGACATAAAAATAATTCCGCACTTTTATTATGTGTATACACATAATTTTAATTCATACAATTTTTATTATGTGTACACATAATTTGTTTTCGAATGAACGTAAAACGTATTTGTTACAATATCTATCCATTATTGAAAATCGATATGCGCGACAAAAGCTTTTGTATATCATTAACCTTTTTCAAAAACAGGTAAAAAAATGCGCCAAGTACACGCATAGTAGTATATATGTATTATGTTGTTACCTCGAAAAAAACAAAGTGGTAGTATTATACCTCGAAATAACACCCTGTACATGCTGTTTATAAAATGCGTAATACTACAAAAAAGGCGTGATATCTGTACAAAATTACCTTTTTTAAAAAAAAGGTAAAGAAAGGCGCCAAGTACACGCGTAGTAGTGTATATGTGTTGTTACCTCGAAAAAAAAACAGTGGTAATATTATACCTAAAAAAAATCTAAGTAACAAGTGGTAGACGTAATCTTTGCATTTCAAAAAATCTCGAAAAAACCTATAAGCAGTAGTATATTTACCTAAAAAAAACCGAAGTAACAAGTGGTAGAAGTAATCTTTGTATCGAAATAACACCCTGTACATACTGTTTATAAAATGCGTAATACTACAAAAAAGGCATGATATCTGTACAAAATTACCTTTTTTTAAAAAAAAGGTAAAGAAAGGCGCCAAGTACACGCGTAGTAGTGTATGTGTTGTTACCTCGAAAAAAACAGTGGTAATATTATACCTCAAAAAAATCTAAGTAACAAATGGTAGACGTAATTTTTGCATTTCAAAAAATCTCGAAAAAATTTATAAGCAGTAGTATATTTACCTCAAAAAACCGAAGTAACAAGTGGTAGACGTAATCTTTGTATCTCGATAAATCTTGAAAAAACCTAAGCAGTAGTATCTTTACCTCGAAAAAACCGAAGTAACAAGTGGTAGATGTAATCTTTGTTTCTCGAAAAATCTCGAAAAAACCCAAGCAGTAGTATTTTTATTTCCAAAAAATTATAACTCAAGTGATACACATCAAAAAAATTATGTTATTACAAAATACAAAAAAGAATTGATATCTCTTTTTAAATTACAGCGCCAATTACAGAGAGAATATACACTGAGAATCTTTGTATCTCGAAAAATCTCGAAAAAACCTAAGCAGTAGTATTTTTATTTTCAAATATGTATGTTGTTACCTCGAAAGAAAACAGTAGTAATATTATTACAATCACAAAAAAGAAATGATATCTCTTTTTAAATGACAGCGCCAATTACAGAGAGAACATACACTGAGAAAAAAATGTGTTAATCTCAAGAAATATTTAGTCCGATACGTTCAACTGAACATTTTAGTTAGTTAACTAAACATTAGTTAAATTAATTAATTAAAGAAACGAAATAAATTGTTGAAACAACTAATATTTAGTTAACTAACTAAAATGTTTAGTTGAACGTATCGAACTAAATATTTCTTGGAATTAACAATTTTTTTCTCAGTGTATTTTTCGAGATACAAAGATTAGGTTTTTTCGAGGTATAATATTACCACTGTTTTCTTTTCGAGGTTATAATATTACAAAGAATTATTTTAATCACAAAGAATTAAAGAGGTAACATTATAAAATAAAAATATTTAATTAAAATAAAATAAATAAATTTTTCTTGTAAAAAACTTGGCGCTGCTTTTTTAAGGTCAATCCAGAAAAACTTGCATAGGTGCATAAACATATACATAAAGAGATGGATAGGTAGGTCTATTTCCTTTTGCACATATATATGAACCAATCAATTTCTTACGCTTATGTTTATGCGCGATGCAAATTTGTCTGGATAAAGCGGGAAACACAGACTTTTGCATAACACATAATACGTAAGGTCCATACATATGTGGATAAGGAAATAGACCAATCAATTTTCTTATGCTTACGCATTATGCGTTGTGCAGAAGTGTGGGCTCCCCGCTTAAGAGCCTCCGCACAAGACTCTCGTATGATAGCGTATGATAACGTAACGTAGATCAACGCACAAGAAACGTATTCACGTATAACGCCGTAACCGATACGTTTCTTGTGCGTTGACCCACATTTCGTTACACTACATTGCTATAAAAAAGTCTTGTGCGGAGGCTCTAAACCTTAAAAAAGCAGCGCCAAGTTTTTTACAAGAAAAATTTATTTATTTTATTTTAATTAAATATTTTTATTTTATAATGTTACCTCTTTAATTCTTTGTGATTAAAATAATTCTTTGTAATATTATAACCTCGAAAAGAAAACAGTGGTAATATTATACCTCGAAAAAACCTAATCTTTGTATCTCGAAAAATACACTGAGAAAAAAATTGTTAATTCCAAGAAATATTTAGTTCGATACGTTCAACTAAACATTTTAGTTAGTTAACTAAATATTAGTTGTTTCAACAATTTATTTCGTTTCTTTAATTAATTAATTTAACTAATGTTTAGTTAACTAACTAAAATGTTCAGTTGAACGTATCGGACTAAATATTTCTTGAGATTAACACATTTTTTTCTCAGTGTATGTTCTCTCTGTAATTGGCGCTGTCATTTAAAAAGAGATATCATTTCTTTTTTGTGATTGTAATAATATTACTACTGTTTTCTTTCGAGGTAACAACATACATATTTGAAAATAAAAATACTACTGCTTAGGTTTTTTCGAGATTTTTCGAGATACAAAGATTCTCAGTGTATATTCTCTCTGTAATTGGCGCTGTAATTTAAAAAGAGATATCAATTCTTTTTTGTATTTTGTAATAACATAATTTTTTTGATGTGTATCACTTGAGTTATAATTTTTTGGAAATAAAAATACTACTGCTTGGGTTTTTTCGAGATTTTTCGAGAAACAAAGATTACATCTACCACTTGTTACTTCGGTTTTTTCGAGGTAAAGATACTAGGTTTTTTCAAGATTTATCGAGATACAAAGATTACGTCTACCACTTGTTACTTCGGTTTTTTGAGGTAAATATACTACTGCTTATAAATTTTTTCGAGATTTTTTGAAATGCAAAAATTACGTCTACCATTTGTTACTTAGATTTTTTTGAGGTATAATATTACCACTGTTTTTTTCGAGGTAACAACACATACACTACTACGCGTGTACTTGGCGCCTTTCTTTACCTTTTTTTTAAAAAAAGGTAATTTTGTACAGTACAATATATGCTAATCTATAGTACAAACAAAATGGAAAAATAAAATCTTTTATATATAATTAATATTGTGATACCAAGTTTCTACTATTTTTTTTAATTAAAAATTTAGTTACTTAGAATTATAGATGTCAGTGTTAGCATATTTTATTCAGATCTATAAACAAACCGACTGATTTATGAACAGTGCCCATTGTTTACGTGCAAACAATGAATTTTCAGCTCGATAAAATCCATACACAGCCGCAGGTGATTTGGCATAAACTAAATTGTCGCGGGGGCATAGGATATAAGGGAAACGCAAAGCAGAGACGACAATATTGCTGTAGGAAAATCGATGTTCGTACAATTGCTAACAAAATTATTAGTTTTATTAGTTTAAATGAATTTCTCAATCACGTTGACGATTTACATATGTTACGAGCGAGGAAACAGTTAAGTTTGATTATTAAGTTTAATTAATATTTGAATATTAGCCAATTAAAAGCTAAATAATTATAACTGAATAAGTTTTGCAACGATTGCTTTACCTTATATTTTATGTTTTGTTTTATAAATTAACGTGTAGAGGCAATCCAAATTCTTGTAACTGAGCAAAAAAATCGTACATCGTGACGAAATCTCCTCTTGGACGAAACCCTCTAGACGCAAAAAGCAATTAGCCACGAACGTTTTACACGAAGCGGCATTTTTCAGCTAAGCCATTTGCGCCTAGCAAGGCAATTAAAAGTTTAAACGGACGGATCGTTTAAACTCAATTACATAATCATGCTATTATATTCATCGTACTCGTCACTGCCAAATGTCAGATGTCTGTTAATATTTCTTTGAATGATGCTGAGCTGATTTTTTAATGACATAACGGTAGTTGAATATTAATGAATTTAACGCTGTCAATTATCGCTGGTACTGTTTTTATTATCTATTATCGATTGTTATATTAAGTTACTGTACTCTCTGTTTTTTTGCAATAGATCATGTCATTGACTTTTTGTTGTTGCAGGTGACAGAGGCACAGACATCGCGTATACAGTTCGTCAAACGTAATTGCTTCAGACAATTGAACGACATAAAAAGAAGTGAAATTCAATCGGAGCTGAAAAATATCTATACTCGAAGCGGAACGCACAACGTCATAAATCGAAGCAACTTTATCTACCATTAGATGCGCAAAAGGGGCAATCTCGTAAATAACAATGAGAAAAAGGTACCTATTTTTCTTAGTCACGCGAAATTTACGTAATGAAACGAGAGCTACGATCAATTTAAATAAAACATCTATAATTTTTTATATGTTTACTTTGCTATAATTTTAATTTGTGTCTGACGAACATCAAACGTTTTCAGTATAATACTACTAAACATTTTGACACACTTTTTCTTGCAAATATATATATATATATAGTGTTATGAATATATATATTAATACATACTCAACGATCCGATCAGAACTTGAATAAATCACGGATATATATCGCGAAACGTTTGGTTAATTAATTTTATAATTAAAATATATTATACGTAGACAACGTATAATCAATCTTTCTATGTCGATACTTGCACAACACGTAAATGGATTATCCTGCATGCAATTAATAAATGCCTTGCGTTACTCAATTTAACGTATGTGAATATTTAACATCAAACAGCGGAAATTAATATATATCTAAAGTTACGCCGCTATTTATAGCGACGGATACTTCTTGATTCGTACGTAAAAGTGGATGTATTGCAATAAATCATTTTGGATTGTGGTTAATATACAGAATTTGATTCATATGCAGATAAATACTTCAGATTTTGCATAAATGAACGGTTTTAAACAATCACTGAGAAATCATTAGTTTAAACTTTATAGTTTAACCCAGAGTTTATTATTGAGAGTCTTTTAGAATGAAACTTGCAATTTCTTGCTAAAAAATTATTTATTGAGGATATATATATGAGTAGGTATACATATATATGCAATTTGGATTATTGAAAAATGGGATTATTGAAAAATTTTTGCAGATCACAAAAATATGTATATACATATATACTTTGCATTTTCTTTACTACTTTTCTACTTTGGGTACTGTAGCTAAATTAAAGCCGATCGATATCAAGGTTGTCCACATCTACCGTACAAGTCGCAAGGTCGGAAAAAGCACTTCGCTTGCAGTAAATCAATTTGATATATATACATCGGATACGCCCGGCTGAAACACCGTAACAGCAGATGAATCTTGATGTTTTAAAACAGATTCGCACATTGTCTGCATAGTAATTTAAATCTAAGTGACCTAGTCTAAAATAACGTAATGCCTTAATCGAAATATTCTTTAAAGACCCTCGATCCTTTAAAGACACTCGAAGGCAATATTGTTATACGTATCTCTAATCAATAATCCATCATTTTGTTTCACAATCTTTTGCTATGTTTCGCGCAATTTGGAAATCTTATCTTCTCAGAATTTCTTAACCTTTTCAATGAGAAACTATAAACTCAAAGTTTCTACATCAGCACGACATTTTCAGAATAATCCAGTAGACTCTATATCATTTATTGTTCATAATTATACTTTATAATTATGCAGAGTTAAAGAAAAATCGTGTTTAAAGAATATAGAACTCTTTTGTTGACTATAATAACAGAACGTGTAAAAACTTGTTGATTCAACGACACATATCACAATTAATTAAATTTGTTAACATGCAAGAAGCATGTATCTTTGCACAAAAATAAAAACTTACTATACTTCTTGATCTTTTTCTTCTTTATAAATAAATCAACTTACAATTACTTACTTAATATGTTAGAGATTAATATCTAATAACATTTGTTTTAGAATATTATATATATATATAGTAAGCAGACTATTTGATAGTAAAAGGTTCGAAAAATGTCACTGTTTCTTTTAGGTTGTCAATAAAGAAATCACAGCTTTTAAAGGTAATACCATTAACTCATTGGAAAACATGAGTTGATACTTTGTAAAAGGACTATTTTATTTCCGACAGCAATTTAACTCTTTTTAAAATGCATGTGAATTGTAAAAGCATAGCGTGAGGGGGTAAGCCGAAGTCGATTATAAGGTAATACGAAAAAAGAGGTGGATTGAAGACGCTCTTCCGTGAGCGCGTGCACGCGCGCGCGCGTGTGTGTGTGTGATTTTTATCTCTCAATATAAACCGTCTTTAGAATTCCAAGGATATATGCGCGCAAATAGGAAATCTTTTTTAGCACACTTCCTCTTTCTTCCTGCTGTTCAAATGATAAATTTTTCGTCGGTAACGAGAAAGAGAATTAAGCTGCTCGTTTTGCATAGATAATGAGACACTGTCCCATTATTTTTAAACTAAAATGTGAACTAATTCCCTGGTAGAAATTTTGACTGGGCGCTTGCATGGCACTGATCAGCGTGCCACACTGCCATTTCAGGAGCTGGCATGGCACGCTGGTAAGCGCCATCCGCGAAACGTCACGTTTTGCCCGCTAGCGCCACAGATCCGACGTGGGTGCTGGCATGGCGCTGGCATGGCGCTAACATGGCAGCGGTATTATATGATATTCACCTAACATAAAAAAAAATTATTTTTTTTTCGAAATTTTATTACTATTTTATAACTAAATTTGTTTCTTAAGATGTAGTCTATGATTATAAATATTTTCTCGTATTTGAAAAAAACACTTACCTTGGTGGGATCGAACTCGGGGACCTCTGGATCGTGAGTCAACTGCCTTACGTGGTCGGCTACTTCTTAATTTGATGTAAGTGTTATATATAGTCTACATATGTCATAATCAGCGCAAATATATAATTTTTCAAAAATCATCTTAAGAAACAAATTCAGTTTAAAAAGAGTAATAATTATTTAATATTGTTTTTATTTATATATTTTATTTATAAATTATTTATATAAATTTAATTAATTATTTATTATTTATTGCCGAACCAAATTATTTATTTACCATTTATTTATTATTATTTATTATTATTTATTATTATTATTTATTATCATTTATTATTATTATTATTTATTATTATTTATTATTATTTATTATCATTTATTGCCAGATAAATTAGTAGAGCCCTGCCAGCCGAAGGACCCCGGCCGCGGCAGGTGAAGGGTAAAACAATCCTGTCTCAATTTTAACGTACATGCGTTAATAATTTTTAAAACAATTAAGAAGTTGATCTAGAAGCCAAAGAGAAGAATCTCGACAGCACCTAATGTGGCGCAAGTGTGGATCGCATTAGAAACTCAATCAAATCCAGACCTGCGCCCGTTCAATTTTATGTAAATGCCATATTAGGCGCGAACATGGCCCTGATATGGCTCTTTCCAGTTTTTAGGATAAGGCTGTGGCGTGGCAAACTTGCATGGCGCTGACAAGTGTCGTGGCGCTGGCAAGGCAATTTCTACCAGGGTTATAGCATTAATGTTCTTCATTTACGGAATAATTTTGTATAATGTTACATTAAAATTACGACATTGTATTTTATTTGATTATCTTTGAACTACGCGCAAACAAAGTAAATATTCAAGAATATCGTAAACTTTCAATTACTTTTAGAGACACAATTAAATTTTAATTATCATATATAATATCTATACATATCCAACATACGAAATATAAACATATGTATATGTAATGAGTGAGTTTGCTGCCCGTGATTTATGTTAATTTACAGTATATTTAGTAAACAGTATTTTCTTTTCCGATAACTACTTGGTTGTAAACTGTGTTAACAATTTGCTATCGACTGTCATATAAATTTAAAGGCGTACCGGGGATGCAGCTGCAAAAAGCACATGTTCCTAAAGACAGATTAAATAATGGCTGTCTGATAGTAGCGATATTAAATCTGGTTTACACTATTGAATGGTCAAGTTAACTTCAAGCGTTAATTCAAAATGCAAATTAAAGTGGTTTTTCTATTGTTCCGACTCTCATGTAAAATGTAGACAAGTTCTGCAAGAAACAACAGTGTACTTGTAGCCAATTTTAGATAATTGAATAATTCATCGGCAAGCTTTCTAATTTACATATCGCATAATGTCATAATATAATTATAATTATCTATATACGCATAATTAACCTGAAATAGGTAATGAGAGAAAAGAGATGATGACAAGAATTAATTAAATGTATTAACTAAACGTGCGTATCTCATCACACGTATTCGATTTATAACCATCGATTTTAGGAATCATGTATATTTTTTATGCATCAGCGCGCAAAGAAACAAATGTGATATCAAATTATATAAGTTACAAAATATGTGATTTTTCTTGATTCATTGCACGGTGAAAAATACCTAATCTTTTCAATCAGAGGCATTTTCAAGAACGGTAAAACAGATAGATAATATAATGAATAAGAGCAGAGGTTCTTTGTACAATTTTGCGTCTCGAGAGTTTCGATTATGAGATTACTGAACTTAGAGTTTATATCACAAGAGAAGAAATTTCAGTTAATGCAATCGAACTAAACCTGTCCATGAAGTAAAGAGAATTTTCATAAACAGTAACGATCTCGGAACGACAACTGTTCCTGAAACACGATCGCAAAACCGTAATGCATTATGCATAGTGTCTCAAGAGGTCTTATTACTCGCATCACGCATCAGACACCATGCCGAACTTTTTGAAACTCATAAAAAGCCGCGGAAGTAACACGACAGCTATCTCGCACATGTCTCGTTAATTAATTTATTCAATAATTTTATTTCCGTCTCGTTCTCGCGGAACTTTTCGTCGCAAGAACAAAATTAGATATCATTAAAGCGACAAATGCACGCGATGTCTCGTATATTGTGGTACGTGATGTAGTTTTCGGGTTTTTGCTCCGTGAAACCGGCCTCTGATTAATACCCGTGTTGGAGTAAATCCCTTATGGATCGATAAGACACGAGATCAAATAGCCCATATGGGGCAATATCGCGTTCCCTGAGCTTACAAGACCTCATCATGCTCGTTTATGTATAACCCAGTTTACCACAAGCTTTTCAGTAAAAATTATTAATCCAAAAGAGAGAGAGAGAGAGAGAGAGAGAGAAGTAAAAAAAGAAAGAGAGAGAAAGAGAGAAAGAGAGTTGACGATCGGTATAGGGAAAAATTGAGGGAATCCTTCGATATTAAATTCCACTGAGAAATTTTCAATTAAAGTTTTTATTAATTTTCAGAGTTCAGCATATATTCTTTTCCGTGAGAAAAAAATAATTGAAAAATCCTTTCCACGATTGCTTGACTTATCGAACGTACATATTATACGTATATCTTGACGAGTGATATGACAAAGGACAGTAAATTTTTTTAAAATTTACTTTATATTCTGTTAAATATTACGTTCCGTGATATATCCCCGGCAAACGCACAATGCGAAAACCCTTTTGCAGTTTGTAACCAATTTTTTAGTGACAACATATACCTTTTGATAATGTGGCGGTCAGCCGTCCGCCATAAGCGCGCGTCAAGTAAGTAACACGGAGGCGCGAGGCTGACCGCCACAGATAACATCGAGCATATAACGGTTGACAAACCAACTTGGACTAAAAATTAGATAAAAGCATGCAAACAAATATAATTTGTAGATATCTCTGTATTCGATAGTTGCGCAACAAAAGAAAAGCTATATTATATGTATATATTTTATAATTAATTTTTCTTTGATTTGCTTTACGCTGGCGATAAATATTTGCTTGTCAGACCAAATTTAATGAGAGAATAAAATATGTTCAAATATAATTAAAAGGATTAAATTAGGATTAACTTAGCATTAATTAATTAAGGAATAACTTAAATTAGCATTAATGAAACGTTTATAATATTAATCCGCATCCATTATGCGCTTTACATTGTTAGCTTTTTATTAAGTAAAAGTTGTAGCTTGTTCTTCGATTTAAAATCCATTCTTGAAGTGCGGAAACTTTTTCCATACCTAGAAATCAACTCGCACAAGCAATAAAATGAAACACTTCTTTAGCGTCGTCGTCGCAAGAAAAGTTGGAGAACTGAAGGACATGTCTAATAATAAAATCAGGAGCGAGCGAAGAAGAATGCTTGATCAAAAAATAATCCAGACTGCAGAATTGTGTTGAAAAAAGTTTATTAAACATTTCTGCACAGTGTCTATCTGTAAAGTCGATCAAATTTTATTTTATTTCTTAAATATTTCAGAGGAATGTAGAACGTCGTGGGGTTTATTTTATTACTTACAATGTAATCTGCATTTTTGGGCGAATAATTATTTTATAATGCTGCTGAGCTGCGACGTTCATCTTATGCAATTATATAATTTACGCAGTATTCTTTTTTCTCTTATATGTATAATGTAACGAGCGCACGCGGTAGCTTTGTAAAGAAACGTACTTATAAGATACGATAAATCTTTCTAAATCTTTTTGATAAGTAAATGACATATGTTACAGTTAAAACATTATATAAAATTGATTTAAAAATGTATCGAAACAAACAGTTATTCGATGAATGCATCGTTTAAAAATTTGTCCCTTAGCGCTAATACATTCCTTACCATTTCGTAAATTTAACGAAATCTGATATTTAGATGACGAAATATTTTTTACTAAACAATATTTTGTTAATATATTTTAAAACGTACGTTGAAGCATAATAGCGATAATTTTAATAGAAGTAAAGTATATCTTTTAGAACGCTACGATTAATGGAATCAATACAATATGGATTTGCTCGAGAAACGCCTGCATTACAGGAATAGTAAACAGTAATGCACTGAAGTATCATATCATATAAATATGAGAGAGCAGCGAGTACAGCTTTGATGCGTCATGCGACCAAGTAATGTGGTCGTATACTTCATGCTATCATTTCAGGGTTATTCTCTGACAGATCCATGAATCGTATGCAACAGGTGTATCAAAGATATGCACGATGAAAGATATGGGAACTACATATCATGCGGCATATTTCTATATGAATTACGTTGAGTAATGCACCTTATCAAAAATTCTTGAACGCCACGCGCCAAAGCATTTCTCGGAATGCAAAATTACGCCGTTTTCGCCGGGAAATCCATGGAAATTGAATTAAACGTCGTCTATGCTGGAATTGCAATAAATGTAAAATATCTATAGTAATCTGGTTACGCGCGAACATGAAATATAAAATCATCTCTCGAAATTGGCGTAAAGTAACATAAATGAGCAAGCGTTAAGCAGAAATAGCATAACTGTGTTTGCTTTCGCGCATAAAACTGTGTTTACTGGATAAATGTATTTTACGGCTCCGGATTTAAGAGCTCGCCTGCGAAAGTGCCCAAAGCGTTTTGTCATTTTTTTTTAATGCAAACGTATAAGACATACATTATCTCGTAAAATTTAGCTTAATTATTAATTTTCTGGAAACGGCATTTTTTTTACGATATCGCGAATATTTGTAGCGTTATCATATACTTAAGGGATAAGATAAGAAAAAATTGCGATGCAAAAATTTCAATTTTAAATATATTTGCGTCTATCACTTTGGAGTAGATTATCGTTGTTAAGGATATACATATATTGATTCATTATTATAATTAACGATCTACTGACAAGTATTAATTTGAATAATTTTACAAGTTCGTTAAGATATGTATAACACGTTGGATAAATTAATTTTTTTTACACGTATAGAATTATTAACATGTCTGTAAGACGAATTTCTTTATTCATTATTCATCGATTAATGTGTACAAAAATGGTAATTTTTTAAATTGTTAGCCGCACGGAACGATTCAATTCGACGCAGAATATAAAAATAACTCTCAACGCGAATTCGAAAAGACGCAACGCGTTTTTTTTCTTAATACAGATGCGTTCTGATTTCTATGGACTAACTGAAACTATTAAAAAATGAGATCTGAAGTTTCTGTTAGGCCAAACATACATACGTCACAGAACATTGGGAACCACGTCAACGTTTCACTTCAGTCAACCGTAAAGGAAGTTGAGATTGTCCACGCAGGAAGATCTCGATGAGCAATGAGACGGGCCGACATGCGCGGGTTCCTTGCCGTCTGCGCGACAAGCGATCCTGTCGACGGGTGGCCGCCAGGATATTTTCAGAAAAAAGTCCTCCTCCTTGCGGGGTTGGAACAGAGATACATTCGGTCGTGCCGCCACGTCACATAATCCGCACGACTTATACTAGACGCGATCTTCCTCCTCCAGCAACCGCACCACCTCTGAAATAATATTTCTTTATCGTGAAGAGACGAATGCTGCCCGGATTTAGCGGATATCCAAATAATCCGAGATAATTATTCGTTTACTCGCGCTCATATATATATTTGGATAATTCAACTCTTAACGGATTTATTTCGCGCAATAAGCTCGCGGATTTATGCGAGCGATAATTTGGGACATATATTAAACGATAAGAAATATTCTGCATTTTTGTACTCTTTATCGATATACGATATACGATAAAGATATATATTTGTAAGATCTTTATTTGCCAGAATTCGTAAATTCGTAAATCTGCATAGATTTGATTTCAGAAATTAAGATCCACATTTGGATCTTTTTTTGTAATTGCATAATAATTATTTCAGATAATTCGGATTTTAAATTATCCGGATTTTTACAGCTTTAATGAAAACCACTCGTGAAAGTAAATACTATTTCTCCACACACACACATACACATTCACTTTTATACGAGTTAATATTTTACACAAATAAAATAAAGATTATGGCGAAATGCATGCTAGGTGGATTTTCAAGAATGAGAATGGGACAATGCATTTATTCATCGACAGAGAGAGAAAGAGAGATAGAGAATCATGTGGTATTATCTCCACGAAGTTTCGAATAGAAGTGTCTCGAGATAAGCAGTGTGCTTATAGTTTCCATGAAATTCAATCATCACTGTCATTACATCACGTACAATCCACTTAAATGACATATCAACTATCACGACAGTTATATATGATAATATTCGAACTTATGTGGCTGCATCTAAATTCGTGGTTATTAAAAATTACTACCAGATTTCTTTTATTGTCAGCGAAGTACGAAGACTTTTTCATAAGTTACCAAATCTATTCACCATTAGATATAGTCATGCAATATTTCAAAAGCCAATTTCTCGTTACACTCTTCTATATAGAAACATTTGGATAAAATTTTAATCTATATTCTTAATGTAGTGTACTTGGTACGTTAAGTACAAACAATCGATCGTAAAGCATCACAAATGTTAGTAAATTTTGTATGTCACGCTACTTTTCTCACTTTATTTATATTTTGCAACATAAAAATCTAAATTCCAAAAATTAATTATTAATTTAGTACATCAATTTAATATCAGCTTTATAGAAATACTATGTATATTTAAATACTGCTTTTACATTTTTTGTATAATTCAT
>JASTWP010003432.1:0-24111 GCA_030770255.1 Temnothorax ravouxi
ATATAGTTAACACTTTGAATGCCGGACTTAATTCGCTTGCCTTTCCAGTAAGTCAAATTTTTACTATTGTATAGATCCATATCTCGATAAAATCTATATATATAAAGGAAGATGTCCTGACTGACTGACTGACTGACTGACTCATCAACGCCCAGCCCAAACCCCTGAACCGAATTTTTGTCAAAAGTATATGAAATAGGGGTAGAATTTTCCGGGGAGTTCCACTAAGAAGAGATTTTTAGAAATTCGAGCCCTAACGGGGTGAAAAGAAGTAAAATGTGTTTTCACGGATTCTTTAATATCGCTCAGCCTAAACCCCTGAACCGAATTTTTACCAAAAGTATATGAAATAGGGGTAGAATTTTCCGGGGAGTGCCGCTATGTGTATAGGTTTTTGTTACCGATTTCCTGGAAACCGGTTTTTCTAATTTTTCTAATTTTTTGGGAATAAATTCACCGAATTTTAAAGAATTATAGATCAAACAGGGGTAGAATTTTCCGGGGAGTGCTATAAAGTGTATGATTTTTCGTTACCGATCTTTTTGGAAACCGGTACGGAAATTTTTTCAATTTTTCGAGAATTTATTGACCGAATGTTAAAGAAGTAGGGGTAGAATTTTACGGAGAGCGCCATGATGTGTATAGTTTTCGTTGCCGATCTTTTTGGAAACCGGTTTTTTTAATTTTTTAACTTTTTCGGGAAATAATTGATTGAATCTCAAAGAATTATACATGAAGTACAGATAGAATTTCCCGGGAGGTGCTATAAAGTGTACTATTTTTCGTTACCGATCTTTTTGAAAACCGGTTCCGAATGACCAAATCTCAAAGAATTGTACATAAAGTAGGAGTTGAATTTACCGGAAAGTGCTATCAAGTATATAATTTTTCGTTACCGATCTTTTTGGAAACCGGTATCAGAAGTTTGACGAATTTTTCTGTAAATATTTTATCGACTTTTAAAGAATTGTATTTAAAACAGAATTTTCCGGGGAGTGCTATAAACTGTATAGTTTTTCATTACCGATCTTTTTGGTGTTTTCACGAATTTCTTAATATCTCTTTTTATCAAAAATATACGAGAACTTATTTATAAACGATGTGCTATAAAGTGCTATAAAGTGTATGATTTTTCGTTACCGATCTTTTTGGAAACCAGTACGGAAATTTTTTCAATTTTTCGAGAATTTATTGACCGAATTTTAAAGAAGTAGGGGTAGAATTTTACGGAAAGCGCCATGATGTGTATAGTTTTCGTTGCCGATCTTTTTGGAAACCGGTTTTTTTAATTTTTAAAATTTTTCCGGAAATAATTGATTGAATCTCAAAAAATTATACATGAAGAAGGAGTAGAACTTCTTGGGGAGTGCTATAAAATGTACTATTTTTTGTTACCGATTTTTTTGGAAACCGGTTCGGAATGACCGAATCTCAAAAAATTGTACATAAAGTAGCGGTTGAATTTCCCGGGGAGTGCTATAAAGTATATAATTTTTCATTACCGATTTTTTTGGAAGCAGGTATATAAAACGGGTAGAATTTCCTGGGGAGTGCTATAAACTGTATAGTTTTTCGTTACCAATCTGAGAGAGAGAGAGAGAGAGGGAGAGGGAGGGGAAGGGAGAGGGAGGGAGAGGGAGGGAGAGAGAGGGAAAGAGAGGGACAGAGAGGGAGAGAGAGAGACAGAGAGGGAGAGAGAGAGACAGAGAGGGAGAGAGAGAGGGAGAGAGAGGGGGAGAGAAGGAAGAGAGAGAGAGAGAGAGAGAGACACTGACTATTTTGCGTGTCTTATTACATATGTTCTCCGGGGCGAAGCCCGGGTAACCAGCTAGTATTATATAATATAATTGCATTATGTAAAATTAGTATTACATTTAATTTATTACTACATAGATTTTCTTTAATATTAATTTTATTTACAGAATTACAAATGTTATTTTTTGCGAGTTTGATGCATTTTGTTAGTTTGATAGCGTCGGTCATCGTGACCAGGGGACCTATTATGGACTTGTTCGGAATGGATTCCGATCGGAATTGTTCAGTTATTTCCTAGATTTCTATTGTCTTTTCTAGGGAAAACGGAATAATTCCGATCGGAATTCATTCCGAACAAGTCCATAATAGGTCCCCAGTACGGCATTCAACGTGTTAATGAATATCATCTTCATGCCTATACTAATATTTTTATTTCAATCTCATAAGCATAATTTTATTGAATATATATAGATATATATAAAATTATTTATCAAAATATCACAATATCAATAATGGCATCAAATATTTTATACTGAAAAATTTAATTTTTATTATCAATAATTTCAGTATTGATTTATGTATGTGTACTCATGGTTATCTGCATTCAGTATGTGCCAATTGTTCTTAACATTATAATGCCATTAAATAAATCTCGACAAACCGAGTTATTATTTCAAGTTGAATATTTTCTCGATCGGGAGAAATATTACCACACGATTCAATTTCACTTAGATGTAGGACTTATCGTCGCTGCGATGACAATCCTGTCTACTGAATCATTTTGTTTAACACTTTCTATACACGCATTTGGAATGTTTAAAATAACTAGGTAAATATCGCATGTCCTTTCAATCGCACCAGATGGGCGGTGTTGCTTTTAGTTTACGTTTTTGTTTCTATAGTTATCGCATGGAACGTATAATCGATAAAAGTGCGCCGAATACATTCGTGGGAAAGTATTACGTCTTTCACGACAATATAGTAACTGCTGTAAATGGTCACAGAAGAGCAATTGAGTCAGTATCATAATATACACATTGAAGTCATATATTGATGTATGTTTTGTATTTTGTTAAAAATATATTATTAAATTTTTAATCTATATAATTATACCGAAGATAAAAATGTCCATTTTTAATTATTCTTTTAGATCTAATATTACAGAAAAAATAATAATGTAACATGTAATTATTGCCTAATTTTTGTAGTTTTATCTCAATTTTTGCATATTTGTCTTATAATAGTATAAAATAATTTTACGGTAAAATAGTTTTATATTAGGGGTACTCAAATAAGTTAGAGTTTAACGGTTTGACAGGTTATGTCGGGTTAAAGTCGGGTAAAAAATTAATTTTTTACACTTTGGGCGCGCTACGCCGCTACTCTTTAAGGTTATATGCAAAATATATAAGTGTCTTATTAACCTATCACATTAATCTTTGGGTTAAAAGTTCAAAAATCAACTTTTTACCCGACTTTAACCCGACATAACCTGTCAAACCGTTAAACTTTAACTTATTTGAGTACCCCTATTAATTTCCAATAAAACAGTTTAACAGTTTAACAGTTTAATTTTCTTATAGAGTCACATATATAAATGACTCATTTCTTTTTATTAAAAATGAATAATTTCGTCTAGCTCCTTTATAAATTGTTTTATTACAAGAGAGAAGGTAAGAATTTTTACAATATTTCATAAATATGATATATTTTGCATGTTTTTAAGATTTTCCGAAATTGTCAAATCAACTTTTGCGATACCTTATTTGGCTTTAATATTGCTTGGAGTAACTTCATCGAGCGTGAATCTATTTCTGGTATAATATATAACGCAACTTTTTTTATTCAAAAATAAAAACAAAAGTAATAGAGTGTACGAATATAAAGAATGAATTGATCTATAAATAAGCATCTTCTTTCGCCAGCTCTTCCAAATAATAATGTCATCGACCACAACGGATGATTTAATAAGATGTATCATATTTGTCTTCTGCCATTTTGTTTATATGTTCTCAACTAATTACGCTGGCCAAAAATTTATCGATCACGACGCTGATATCTACAAAAAGATGTAAGTAACGCAAGTCGAAAATAGTACGTACGTCACCATTCGTACAACCTAATAACATTTTTAACATTGAAGATGCAATATACAGTGGTACGATGCGCCTTTGAGAACACAGAAACAAATATTATTTATTATACAGAAAACCATAAAAAGTTATCACCTAGATATCGGTGGCTTGTACACTCCATCATTAGAAGGTTTCACAATGGTAATTAAATTTTTTTTAATTATACAATTCTAATGCTCAGTAAATATGAAAAATTAATTATTTATTCTAGCTTGCAAGTACGTCACTCTCTTATTTTACTGTTCTCTGTTCAATACAGAAATAATAACTTATCACAATAATATACTTACTAAGATGGCAAGTTGCTATAATGTTTTAAGATAAAGCTCGAAATGGCAGCTAATAAAATAGCCCAAATAACAGACATTGTTGCAAAGATCTTAACGGTTATATGTTTGTTATATTTTGTATATCTTAGTTTTCTTATTATACATCTGTCTAATATATGTATTGTCTAGCTATAAATGTATTTTTGCGCGTATAATCATATAATATTTATTCACATTATTCGATACTGTTTATTGTTTACGTACTTAAGTACTTACTATGAGATTCGAGCTTTCTAGCTGAGCTCAGTTACTGAATCTCATAATCAACGATATCAGTACTCTCTCATGGAAAAAAAAGTATTGTTTTCCATTAAGCTGCGCTATAACATATTATTGTTGAAGAGATAAAAATGTGAGATAATTGAAAAACGTACTGTGTACCTTTACCTATATATACAGATTTAATTTGTATTTTTCCATAATTGAACAAGTGTTATATTGAAATAAGTTTTTCCTTCTTTTTCCTTTCTTTATTTTTATTATAAGTATCCCACATTTTCTTCGCGTAGATGTAATCATCTTGAAAATTTAAAGTTGTAATTGCATTCAAAATTGAAGGATATTCACTGTTATTCTTTATTTCGTATATTTATACAGTATTACTAGCAATTTTAATGAGCGTTATTTATTTGAGAAATAAAAATATATTTTAATTCTGACTTCGATATAATGAAATTATTTTGCCATTTTAGCTTCTTTGTTATAATATTACTTTATTATCTTTTCTCCTCTAAAATAGATAATTGATCAGTTTAATTACAATATTTCTCGGTTCAGCATGCTCGAAACTATTTGCTGCTGATAATATAATATAGTCTACAACTTACTTTTATTTTACTTTTATTTGAAGAATTGCAGTTATCACTTGTTATTATATTTTGAGTATTCTTAATAATTCCGTGCCCGAAAAATTTTAAAGTACGAAATATATAGGTAATGCATTATATACTTATATATATAGGTAATGCTCGATGTTCTATTAGTATTATTGGTATGAAATATTCTGTTTTACGTTCTATTGGTATAAAATATCCTGTTCTCTACTTCGCGTGCATATTTATGGAACATAAGAAAAATAAGGAACATTAATATGTACATCACATAACTGTAAATTGCGGTAATTTAGTTATTACTGTAATAGAGTATAATAGAACAAAGATATAGTTACTCTTTCGCGAGAAACGTAGCACTTTATTTTATTTTGAATTATATTTTGGACCTTATATTCTTTTTATGCGAATATAAGGATATTATATCCAAATCTCAATTATAGCATTTACCTTTAGTGTCTATACGGACAACAAAGTGCCGTAACGTTAAAAAGTTGATAATATAATACTGAAAGAAATTAAGTGAACGGTGACGGGGTAAGGGAAAAGAAACTTCTATAATTTTATGAGTTCTCAGTAACGCTTGGACTATTGCCTGAAATGGAGTTCCTTGAGGAGAAGTACTATAGACTCAATTACATTCTATTGTCATCGATTGGACTCTGGCCATACGATAATTCTAGCATCAAACAAATTCAAGTCATACTATCACTACTGATATACATATCGTTTTTCACAGTTCAGGTATCCGCATTGCTTTTTTTCATACATTGTACATACATATACTTAATTTTATTTGTTATATACATATATTTAACCCTTACATTGTCCATATCTACTTGATAATAGTTCTTTTAATATAAATATTTAAATTTTACATTCTAAAATAAATAATAATATAACTGATTTGTGCTTATAATAATTCTAAAACCTTATATGGGTATTCATATACTTTTTTATATTTATTTTTGTTTTTTGTAATTATTTTAATTAATTTTTTAGTATTAATATAGGAGAATTCTACTTGCAAAACATATCTAATTAATACATCGTGTTAAAGAATAATTTTAAAAATGCAACAAATATTCGCATTATAGAATTTGGGATACTGTCAAAATATTCCACATACATTTCATACTATACGCAGATAATGAACAAATAATTACCTGAGTTTTTAGATCTATTCCGTCGTACTTTTTAACATAGTCACTTAATTTTCTTAATTCTTTATACTACTAATAGATATTATTACATATCCAAATTAGATCCATGTCCAGCATATATTTTGTTTATCTCTGTTATCTAGTTAATTAAGAAATCAAAAATAGCTTGTTAGATAAGAATATGTCATCTGCATATTTGACAAAAAAATTATTTTAAAAAAATTATTATACACGCATTTTACACTCACACACAAACGGCGATTCAAAATATACTCTAAATACTTGTTACGCGTATTTACCTATAGTAAATAGTTCTATCTCTTTTGTATAATGGATATACTTCTAAGAAAGATTTAACATAATTTAAAAATCACTTGAATCTCATCATAACACAGCTATTTTAGTGTGACAAACGTTTCCTTATCAATTTTCATGATCGAGTACGCATAATCAAATTTATAGGCTTTATTCTAAAGATTAAATATTTTTATATCTTTTTCATTTTGATGTACAGGAAATTGCAATATTTGAGATCATTGTCAATAATATAATATAATTAAATATAATTTGGATAATCTACAAAATAAATACGTAACATATACAATACAAGTATTTAGAATATACTTTAAACGCATATTTTGTGTATGCATGAGTTTTTTTTTTTTTAAATAACTTTTCTTTCAGATATGCAGAATCTGCTAGTAATTCTATAATTATAAAATATTATTTGCACATCAGTAAGTGTTGCTTACAGTTTATGAAATTATTCGTTCCGGAATACAGCCTTGATCTTCTTCTGGAAGTGTTAGCTATTAATTTCCTCATTTTAATATGGTTTATCAAATATGTTGCTTTCTCTTCTGTTATGAAAAATGTAAGTTTAACAATAATTTAATCTGAAGTTAATCGCTATGTACAATAACATCGCATGTATTAATATTAGATAAAACAATTACGGAACCGTGTCCGAAGTAATTGGAGTATTCTAGTAGACGATCGAGAGATTGATATATTACATAAATATGCTAAAATTGGAAAACAATCTACAATAGGTATAGCAAGTAAGTAAAAATTTTCGAAAAAAATTTTTAATTACTTTATTTCATAAAATTTTAATTAAATTTGAGTTACCTGAGATAATTATGTATTTCTGAAGTGTAAAACGTAACTTAAAATTAATGCAATTAATTGTCCAATTTTTCTTTATGTATTTTGTATATTGTTTATAAATTTTAATATAAATGAGCTAGCGTTATCTTTTAGAAACCAAAATATATCTTTTAGAAACCGAAATACTAAAAAATTGTTGATTTTATCAAGTCGTGCTTGTTGGATTTTAAAATTAATGCGGCAACTACGCATTCTTTGTCAAAGTTCTTTTTCAGTGTATATATATAAATTTTACCAACAACTATGAAAATATGAATTATGCTTGTGTAAAATACGATCTAGTATATATTATTTAAAAATATCTTTATTATTTAAAATTATATTTTTTTATAATTTCCTTAAACTGGACAAATAATAATTTGAACGTTTACACATGAGGCAACGATTATTCTGTGTGACTGAATAAATTAATATAATTTTAAAAATTTTAGTATGCGTCTATTTTGGAACTCTCAGTTTCACTTTAGTACAATATATTCCGGATTTACTTGATATCGTAATGCCTTTAAATGAGTCTCGTCCACGTATACTTCTCCATCAGACAAAATATTTTGCCAATCAGCAAAATTATTTTCATATCATAATGATACATGAGGCTATTGGGATACTCCTTACTGGAACTACTGGAGTAGCTGCTGAAACGTTCTTATTAGTAAACTCATTACATGCTTTCGGAATGTTTAAAATTGCTAGGTACATCGTAAGTGAGATTCTTATTAAACAATTCTAATTAAAAACTTTTTTCATTGCTTTTGTTCATTTCTCATCTCTTTTAAGCTAAAAATTCAATGGTTGTATTTTCTTTTTATTAAAAAAATATTTCCACGCATCAATAAATCAGATTTTCTTATTCGACCGATATCAATCTGTATATAGATTTTTTATTTATAGCACTTATTAGATTTTAGATACAGTCGAAACCGTTTTCTTTTTTTCTAATTATTTACTGCAATTACTGCTTTTACTCTTGCGTTGCTTTCTCTTCCGTTTATACATAATTACATGTAATTTCGCAAATATAAAATAGTGAGGAAATAGGGCAAGAAGAGAAGCTGGAAATAATGTATATACATATATATGTTTCATATTTATTAAAATAATGTATAACAGAACAACTGATATAGTTTTATGGTAAAAATTTAAATTAATGGCGTGCTGTATTATGTATCTCTTTCATGACATACAGAATTTTATAGTTACCGCATGGAACGTATGTTAAGCATAGATGTTTCACAAATACCTGTAGCTAAAAGCTATATTATATTTCATGATAAAATATCCGCTGCAGTGGACATCCATAGGAGAGCGATCGAGTTAGTATATCACTAAATTCCAAAAATGTCTCTTATTCAAATAGAGTATTGGCCAAGAGCTCAAAAAATATTGTAACTTTTTGCAATTTAATGATGGAGAGTAATAACGAAAAATCTTTATTCTGTTAGATTTTCGGACCTATTAAAAGCAAAGTTTGGACTGTCGTACTTATTTATGGTTATAGCGGCTATATGTTCGGCAACTGTTAGTCTCTTTCGTGTGTGTAGAAATACTGGTTGTATACGATCACTGTCGCTAGCTCTATAAGATTATTTGTAATTATTGCAACCATCGATTTTATTTGCAGTTATTTCGAATAATAACGATGCAACAGGAAAAGATGGAAATTGTTAAATTACTTTGTTATGTGGTTTTCCTTTTTCTATTTTTAATTATAGGCAATTTTGTTGGGCAAGAATTTATAAATCGCGACAATCATGTCCATCGAACAATGTATGTAGTACAATTAATATATTTTTTTAAATACAACATATGATATATTGTATCGAAAATTTTACAATTTGAAGACTCCATATATAGTTTCTATATAAAGATATGTTTAGAAAATAATTTTTCTTTTTTTGCAATATAGATGCAACACGAAATGGTACAATGCTCCGTTAAAGATACAAAAGTTTGTACTTTTTTTAATCAGAAAAACTACAAAAAGTTATAAAGTTGATGCTGCTGGTTTGTTCAGTCCCTGTTTGGAAGGTTTGGCCACGGTGAAGAAGTCATATCATATTAAATAATAAAAGTGATTATTGTATCAACCGGCTATACATATATAAATAATATTTTTTGTTTTAGGCGATGAGCTTATTGCTTTCTTTTCTGACGCTCTTATGTTCTATACAACTTCAGTTATAAAAAATACATCCGTCAATTTTATAATTTTATGATTATACGGAAACACATGATCATGTTACATAAATCACACAAAATTATATTAATTTTAACAAAATATTTTTAATAAGCAATACGATTAAAGATCTGTGTTTAAAAAGTATAATCTTGATCCTTTTGTTATTAATTTCAATCTGTTTATAGCAAATATACTACAACGTTAATCATTATGTCACATTTTCCCCAATGTACAAACATGTTTGATTAAAATAGCTTGCTTATTTTTATAATAAAGAAAATAAAATAAAAAATTTTAAATTTGCTACTTTTTATATAAATAAAAAATATATATATACGTACAAATACCATCAAGTCAAAAATTTTCTTTAACAATTTATAATCTATAAAAGAAATAAGCAAGCTAAAATGAGATACGAATTTGAATGGCAATGCGTTCCTTCGAAAAAATTCTATTAAAATCACGTTCCGTGAGGATAATAATCTTGCTTCCGGTGCTCAGTCTCCCTTCTACTCATCAACTTTAATCGAATGGAGAATTATCTTCGTTTGTTATGCAGAAGGTGACTATTCATTCAACTGTTCAGCAGGATTAAAGTAACGTCTACGAACACTTGAACGAAATTGAAGAACGATCGTTAGCGCAAAATGATGAAAGCGCCTGCGCCAACTTCGGGAGAAAGAAAATTTTTCCCTTTCAATATTATCATCTTATTTGCACACTTTGCAGAACAATCTTTATCTTGCCGTTGGTACTTTACGACAATTACAGAAATATCGTCTGGAAAGTAATATATGTATTGATCGGCTCATTACTGACCCTTTTCTTTTACTGGTACGACAGATGAACTTTCCTACTGCTGTTTGGCTTCTATTATTACCATAATTTCGCACAATCATCGAAACAGAAATGCGATAAAAATAGCGGAAAGCGAGAATCTTTAATAAAATATAAGTAGAATGTATAAATAGAATTGTTGTTTTTCTCGGCGTCTTTCGGCGCAATCATGCTTCAGCCTTCGCAAAAAGATCGAATCTATCGGCGAACGTTACTACAAAATCCAACAAATCAACAATGTATAGACGTATTCAAAGTATAATCACTTTAAAATATGTTACATTTTGTACGAAATCTGAAGATGTAAATTCTTTACCTATATAGTTATATTTGTCTCAAAAATGTACAATATTACCTATTAACTGGTTTTTTCTTAGGAATAATATCCTTTGTTTCAGTAGATTTTTGTATTGTTTACTTGTAAGGGTTTAGAAACTGCATTATACGAAGGAGGTGAAAATATTCTATTCATATTGCTTTCGTCTGTTGAATCATTGCTCGGCGTTTTTTGTTCACGATATTCTAACGGTCTTTTATTTATTTCATAGTCCATTTCATCATCAGTATCTACTTCCATTGATTCTAATTCTCGTTTGTCTAATGGTATATTTTCTTCTATTACTTCAATCGCGTCAATGTTATCTGGTAATTTAGGTAATTTCTTATCGATTTTGACTTTTGATTTCGGCGTTATTCGTATGTGTGAAGGTGGTGTATGAACGTCAGCTTTTACTTCAATATTAGTACGTGCCTGATGGACTATCGCTAGATTGTGATGCTGTTTTCATAGATTCGTTTTCTGAATCCTCTTGTTGTTCACGCATTTTCTTTTCGTCATAATAATTTTTATCATCAATTCGTTTTTCTGGGACACCCGTTGTGTGATCATTGCTCGGTCGCTTACGTGAAGCGCATGCGTCGTCAGGGGCGTTTATTTCTTGCGGTAGCTCGCAGGTGGCGTCGTCTTCGCTCGGACGCTCTTGCGGACCGCGCCCTTCAGCTTCATCCACATGTAGCATTATGTCATTACTACCATCATGGGATTCGTCAATTTCTTTCGGACTAAAATCCTTACGGTGTTTCTTTATTCTCTTATGCTTTCGTTTTCTGCGTCTTATATGAGTAGAGGAGCTACTTTCGTGTTTCCTTTTTCACCTTTTTGACATATTTCTGGATCATCGGTATCGCAATCGGTTTCATAATAATATGAAACTGTTCCACTGTCACTACTATCATCTAAAGCTTTTAAGAATTTACTTCTCGGTGACAATTCTTCTTCGCTATCTGAATCTATATAAGGAGATGGTTCGTCAGGTCTGTTCTTTTATGCGGCGCTGGATTTCCTGATCCTTCACTTTCCATTGCTCTCTTAAAACTTAGGTGAAATGTTTTTTGTTTTTTATGTTCCTGCCCTACTGAGGCTTCGCTTGAAGATGATAATGCTCGTTTTGCTTGCAAAGGATATACACATTTAGTTTTTTCGATAGGATTTCTGGACAAAGCGTCAGCATTCTTATTCATTTTTCCTGGTTTGTATTTTATTTGATAATCGTATTCCGCTAGTTTTAATCTCCATCTCATTAATCGTGATGTAGGATCGGATACTGAGTTTAGCCATTCTAATGGTTTATGGTCCATTACTAATGTAAATTTTCGTCCATACACATAAGGTCGGAAATGTTTTACAGCGTAAACCAAAGCTAATAATTCTCTTTCTGTAGGCGAATATCTTGTTTCAGCGTCATTTAAAACTCTTGATGCGTAAGCTATAGGTAAGTCGCTTCCTATCTTTCCTTGACTTAATATTGCACCAATGGCATATCCTGATGCATCGGTAGTTATAATAAACGGTTCATTAAAATTAGGATATTGCAAAATTGGTTTTGAGCATAAAGAATGTCTCAATTTATCAAATGCTTCTTGTTGTTCTTGCTTCCATTCGAATGCGACAGACTGTTTTGTTAAATCTGAAAGAGGTTTAGCGATTTTAGAAAAGTTTTCTATGAATCTTCGGTAATATCCTGCAAGACCAAGAAATTGCTTAATATTTTTTCGTGTCTTCGGCGTTGGAAAATTCTTTACTGCACTTACCTTTTTAGGATCGGGTCGTACACCATTTTCAGTTATTACGTGTCCAAGATAAGCAACTTCTTTCTTTAAAAATTCACATTTATTAGGTTGTAAGAATAGGTTTGCTTCTTCCAATCGTTTCATTAATCGTTGAAATTTAATTTCGTGTTCCTCAAGCGATCTGGAATATATCACAATATCGTCGAGGTATACGAATAA
Organism: Temnothorax ravouxi; assembly: GCA_030770255.1. NCBI lineage: Eukaryota > Metazoa > Arthropoda > Insecta > Hymenoptera > Formicidae > Temnothorax > Temnothorax ravouxi. The sequence continues at coordinate 12,688 of JASTWP010003432.1, forward strand.
TTCAATTCCTTGCAATCCCGTTAACGCTTGGTCCATTAATCTTTGAAAAGTAGCAGGAGCGTTCTTTAGTCCAAACGGCATGCGGTTATATTCGAAATGTCCATACGGTGTTGAAAACGCAGTTTTATGCTTATCAGTCTTGTCCATTAATATCTGGTGAAATCCAGAAGCTAGATCAAATACTGAGAAATATTTCGCACTACCAAGTTGATCGAGTATATCGACAATATTTGGCAGTGGATATGCTTCACCGATCATTTTCTTATTAAGCGCTCGGAAATCTATTACAAGACGCCATTTTTTATTACCTTTAGAATCATCCTTTTTTGGAACAATCCACAAAGGAGAATTATAAGGTGAACTCGACGGTTCTATAACACCCTTTTCTAACATTTCGTCAACCTGTCGTTGTATCTCATCTTTATGTACTTGAGGATAACGATATTGCTTAACGTTGATTGGCCTATCGTCCGTAGTGAATATTCGGTGCTTTAATACGCTAGTTGCGCCTAGCGGTTCTCCTGGCAAATGAAATCGTTCCGCATAATTTGTTACTAGCCTAGTGACACTAGTCTTTTCTTCCGCATTTAAATGATCGAGACGTAGCAACTGTAATATTTTTTCGACTCGCGTTTTATTGTCCATTGAATCTTCTTCTGCGTTATTCATCTCTGCCTCTTCGTCTTTTAACTCTTTGAATGGATATATTTTTACAGTCGGTATCGCTAATTCTACGTCTTCGTCCGATGAGTTAATAACATATAGATGTGCTATCCCATCACGATTCGAGACAACGGCGTTACCTAAGTACACCTGCGATCCGGCATCTAGTTTTGGAACATATCCGTATTTTATTTCAGGATTCGCTACACGGACAAATATTTGTTTTCGCGTTCTAGCGGGAATAGTAACGATTTCATCGTTATGAAAATAATACGATACTCCGTTTACAACCAGACAAGCCCTCGGGTAGTCTATAGTTGCTTTTTGATTTTTGAAGAATTCCGTGCCTAGTATTCCATCTGGCTTAATTGGAAAATTATTAGGAACTACATGAAACCATGCATCCACACCGAGAATGCGTATTTTAGCTACGCCTATCGTGCGTGTTCGTCCTTTAGTTATTCCACTAAGTTCGAATACTATTTTCTTATCGACGGGCACATTCTCATGGAGCGAATTCTCCTTTATCAAATTTATCTCGAATCCCGTATCTATCATGAAGCTAGCGCGTTCATCGAGGAGATTTTTGCTTGGCAGAACGACAGAAGGTGGTTTCCCGATTTTATTACAGATTTTTACACTTGCGTTTCCTCTTGGGGTTCCTCCGGATTGACCAGGCGCACTCGCGGGCGTTCGTTCAGCGCTGCGCCTGCTCGCTGAGCCCGATCTCGGTTTCCCGGATTCTCTTGGGCTCTGTCGCGTCGTACGTTTTCAGAAGCTCTGTTATCTCTATTAAAATATTGATTTCCTTGATTCCGCAGATTATTATTGTATTGTCTCTTTCGACATTGCTCGAGACTATGGCCAGGGATCTTGCAGTATCGACAAACTATACCAGCGTTTCGCGGATTAGCTAAATTTGGACGATTAAAACGGTTATTATTGTTAAAGTTTATATTTCGCGCGGCATTATTTATCAAAGGATTTCAGACATTATTTAATAAAGGGTTTCTGTTCAAAATTCGCGGTTGCAAGGCTTTACATTCTGCACGTACATGTCCAGAATTTTTACAATATGAGCATACTTTTGGTTGCCATTGTACGTGAGATATTTGCGCAAGAGGATTAATAGTGCTGCATGAATAAGTATCATGACCATATCCAAGACAATTATTACACCGAATTGATTGCATGAGTCCTTCCGTTATTCTCATACGTTGCGCGTGTTCCTGATACTCCGTTTCAGCTTTAATTGCAGATTCTATCGCGGTATTCAAAGTAATTGGGTCGCGTGGATACATTCTCGTAAAAATGTCGGTTTTTAAACCAGTTAAAAAGTTTCTTACGGCGTTGCTTTCAACAGAACTTAAAAATTGTATTGCTTGACCCGGATTTTCGGTTTGATAACAAGATTTTAATTGTTGCAGGATCATTGATACTCGGCTACCGTAATCGACTACAGATTCGTCGGGATGTTGAGTTACTTTGGCGAGTTCTCCATGCAATTGTGACGAAGAATAAACTGGTGCAAATCTAGTTTTTAAGACTGCTAATAAAGATTCTATGTCATTATATTCTCCGCTTAATGCCACCCTCAATGCAGGACCGACTAATTTATTTTTAATCATTTGGACAAGCCCATATTCCGCGGTAGGAGAAATCATATTCTTAGCGTTCATGCAATTAGTAGCGAATTGTAAAACGGGCATATTTTTTCCATCAAACGGGAGAATTGTCTCGGATGCATCCCGCAAACTTATATACGGCGCATTAGCTCTTCTATTCGCGTCGTTTGCGTTAATATTCATATCGCCTATTTGTCTAGTTAAATCGTTTATCTCATTGTTCACGGCCATTTTTATTTGTTAAATTTATTTGCTTGTTAAAGGAAATGCAAAGATTCGGAATAACAATTTCGCACTTACATGTATTGTATGATAAAAAGTAGAACGAGAGTTATGTGTGACTTCATTGACCTGAAGCTTGATCCACACGCTAACAGTCTTATCCCAGCAACTGCTCTCCGGAAATCCTCTTCTCCTTGTAGAGACAGGATATAGTGATGAACTCAGCAATCGGCTTCTTTCCGCTACTGACTCGTTCAGTTTCCAGAGATTGAAGTGTAGTCCCAAGGGATGCTTTCCAGATGTTTTAATCCTTTCAGCTGTCCCACGGGGATCACCTTTTTGGCAATCCCACCGCTGCCACCAAAATTTTCGACTTGTGACGTCCTGGGTGATGCGAGGTGGCTCGATCCGGCAGAACGTCTCCGTCGAATGGGTTCTTCTTCCGCTGTTAAGGGGGTAAAACCCCAAGGATAAATAGCTGTTGTTCGGCGATGTGGACTATGGCTCCTCGGGTCCGTTGAAGGTAGGTGTTTCAATAATTTTATCTTCTTTTTCAAATTATATAAAAGAGTATAATATTTATTGTAGAATTCCAAAATACAAGTGGTTTATGTGGAGGATGGAACGAGTAGTATACGATGTGTAAGGTTTCTTGGCCCGTTCCACACTCTCAGTCGAGTGGGCGAATGATGCTTTTATACATTTCTGGAAACGGTAGTGGGAGGTGACCGCACCTCGTTATAATGAGTCATAGGGCGGTGTCTAACGGATATGAGTCTACTTCTATCTGTGCGGCTCGCTTGCCAGCAATGGATCATAAGGTGGTGTCTTGAAATTCTTTACCTTATATGGTCATGGGCTTCGCTTCACCTCGGCATGTCCATATATGGTTCTACGCGAGGACTGGATTCCACTCAAATGAGTCACTTAGTGACCTCGTTTCTATTTCTATTCTAGTAGCGATTCGTAACGAGAGTAATATCTTCTTTCATTATAAAATTTCAACATGATTTTTGTTTCAAAGGAATATAAGAAATCTTTAATAAATTGAGTTTAAAGTATACAAATATATGTTAAATATTATTTAACTTCCTTTAGACATACTTTACATAAAGTAGGATAATTCAATTATACAATTAAAACAATTAATAGCATGTCCAAAGCATCAAAGATATTGCTCTCTTTGTCTAACAGTTATTAATATTCGCATCTCGCTTGGATTCGCGTTTCTACGTAGCGCATGGTACAATTCTATCTTTTTTAGGTTCGTGAGTGACGCTTCAGCGATTGACGCTCGATGATAATATTATTTTCAGTAAGTATATATTTGTTAATAACAATGTTAATAAAAAGTGTTGTTAGCAGTAGTAATAATGAACCTAATATTATGTTAATAATATTATATGTAAGTAGAGATGGTTAGCATTCCCATTAGTATGGCAGATCAATGAAATTATATTGTTTATGTAATAAGATTCTTATTATTTTTATATCTTGGAAACGGTCGGGAATTCGATAAGGGTGTATAGAAAATATATTGCAGGACTTTCACTAAAGTATAATATAGGATTGGAAAATTTTATTGTTAATGTAAGTATTTATTAGTAACAAATTATTTGTTAAACAATTTAGCAATTTTATTTCACATATTGATATGGTTATGTTCTTTTTATTCACGCGGTTTTGTTTTTATAATAAAATTATTTTTCATATAAAGGTTCGTTTTATTGTTATAAATATTTGGTAAGTAAACAATTGCAAGAATAAAAGTTACTATTATTTTTTATAGGGGTGCTGGTGTAAAGTCGTTGTGCGTGGTTGAAATTTGTATTTACCAAAACGAGTTTAATAGTTAAATAAGCAGCCCGATCTGGGTTGCCAGGTTAGGCTATTAGTGTAAAGGAAATTTGCTATACGGCCCTGTAATATTCTTTGTATTTGTACAGCTTTTATTAATGAAGTGACAATATTTTAGTTTACATAAAAGTTACAATACATTGCCTGGAGTACAGGTTAAAAATATTTATTGACATAGTTAATAATTTATTTATAATTGTTTATAAAAATAGGTTGCAAAAATAAATGATTATGTAGTAAATGTGTTTCTATCAAATGATTCTAATGATTATTCTTTATACGCGCCTTTATTGTTTTTATTACCGACTATTCGTTTTCTATTTTATTTTAATTTTATTAGGAATCTATATGGCTATCTTCGTCTTACTCTCTACGGGTTGGTATTAAACTATCCTCGTCTCTCGTACTGAAGTCATTCGCTAAATGAATAACTTTCAATCTCGTTTATTAAATTTATTAGTACAATTAGAAAATCGGGATTAACGCTATCAGTGTTTAGAAACATGGCGGATTCCATTTTTATCATAATAATTAGGTGTCAAAATTTTCATTCAAAAATGAAATTTGTTAATCTTAAAATGTTTAAACGGGTCAAATATTAAGGTAAAAGTAATTTGGTCTTTCTAAGTTTAAATGGTAGGAAATTCAAGATGGTGGACATAAAACTTTAATAATTTATAACTCGTAAACGGTAAGGAATAAAAAGATGGGATTTCTTTTGTTGTATTTAAGTAATTAAGGACTATATTTTAGGGTGTTTAAAATTTTTGTATTTTATAGATTTCCATAATTTTTAATTATATCTTAAAATTGAACAGAAATATTAAGTAGGGGTTTTTGTAGGATTACTTGACAGGTTCTGCTAAGTGTCTGTAGTGATTTTATTAATTATTTTTAATAATAATTTTTCAATAATTTTTATTGTTAATTAGTTTGTTTTAAAAGATATAAGAAAAATTTATTAACAAAAGTTGTTGGACCTTTAATAATGGTTCCAATGGTGATATTAGTTAGGTCTGTTAATAACGTAAATTAATTGTTTATAACAATCATGTTTGGAAAATGTTAATGAAATAATTATTATTTTAGTGTGGTAATGTTCTTCAGGCACAATAGGTTATATTTTTATGATCGGTTTGCTTTTAATTAATTGATTTATATTTTATTTCGATTTTCTTGATACATTCTTATAGAACATGGCATTTCTTTCCGTTAGATCCCGGTCAAACTGAGCTTATATTGCATAATGAATCTTATAAGGTTTGTATAGTCAATGAATACCAATGAGCAGTTAATTTTATTGACTCTGGGGAATTTTAATAAGTAATTGTCCAAAGTTCATAGTGTGATTTATGAAAATAGGGCTTAAACTTGAAAATGAGCCTTTAGGCGGTCATATTCTTTAGGCTTGTCTTTGCTGTTTTAAGAACACATAAGGGCGTGTCAGCTGAGTGATTGTTGTGACAGTTAAATTAAAGAGTGTATTATAATTTAATATTGTTTTTCAGGTGCTGTGCAAGGATAAAAAGAAAAAATTTATGCGGCTAAAGTTATGTACCGTCAGACGTGACAATAATGAATCTTATAAGGTTTGTATGGTCAATGAGCAGTTAATTTTATTGACTCTGGGGAATTTTAATAAGTAATTGTCCAAAGTTCATAGTGTGATTTATGAAAATAGGGCTTAAGCTTGAAAATGAGCCTTTAGGCAGTCATATTCTTTAGGCTTGTCTTTGCTGTTTTAAGAACACATAAGGGCGTGTCTGCTGAGTGATTGTTGTGACAGTTAAATTAAAGAGTGTATTATAATTTAATATTGTTTTTCAGGTGCTGTGCAACAAGGATAAAAAGAAAAAATTTATGCGGCTAGAGTGATGTACCGTCAGACGTGACAGCTTCAAGAAACAATAAAAGTATTTGATTCATGATCTGAATCATCTAAATCACTGAAAACAACATAGTCTGGATCATTATAATCCTCACTGTTCTCATGAATATCTTCTGAAATCAAAGTATATAATAATTTGTAAAATAATGTTATTACATTAACGTTAATTTTTAATGTCAGTAATATTACATATAAATAAATACATAAAAAATATCAGAATTTAGAATACTTAAAAATAGATTAAAAACTATTTTCTATGCATGAATGCTAAATAGTTATCAAGGGATTCCGTGATTTTATTAACAATATAAAAGTTTTTAATTATAATTATTTGTAAACAAAAGAAACATTACAAAAACATTAAGTTCTTAAAAAAACGTTTGTTTTAAAAAGGTATATTTTTGGAATATTATTTGTGATGTTTCTTGCAATGTTTTCGAGATTCATATAACCTTCTTAAAATGATAAATTATAGACAGATTGAAATTGTTATATTAAAGAAGTATACATATATGTACACTTGTTTAAGTATATAATAATAATTGTAATTATATTTATATCTACCTTTTATCTATCTATTTATTGCTACATATTATCCATCCTTTAGTTTTCCTTTTCTTGTTTGTTACTTTGCATGTATTTTTATTTTTGCTTAAAAAGTATATTATAACTGTATAAACAATTTATTATTTTATAGCTATTTATATTCACTGAACTATGTACATACTAAAACGTATCTTTTTACATAAGGTCTATGCATACAAGTCTTGTATAAAAACCTTCACACATAAAATGCCGTATGGACGTAAAACGAAAGCGTAAGACAATCGATCAATCCCAATCAAGTATTTTCCCCTACTGGGGTTACGGTCAGCACAATACTTGATTGGGATTAATCGATTTTCTTACGCTTACGTTTTATGTCCTTACGCGATTTCATGTGTGAAGGCCTTAAGCACACGGGATGACGACGAGAGCAACTGTAGAAGTTAGATGTAGGGCAAAGGAAACATATGGCCGCGTTCGAAAACTACTCGGATGCACACCAGCGTCATACTGTCCTTGTTCAATTTTCAGTAAGTAACAAAAGGTCTGTTTGTTTTCGCTGCACTTCTGAACTAGTGCAATAAGTTAGAATAAAAGAATTCTAACTTATTGCACTAGTTCAGAAGTGCAGCGAAAATGAACAGACCTAAAGACAAAACGACGCAGTGTACACTTGAGTAAAGTTTCGACGCAGCTTATTTAACCTACAAATACTACGTTTACGTGAGCGTTACTTTTGTAGTAACTTACAATAATTCCTTCGCGTAAACGGGATTTTGCTTTGCGTAAACGGGATTTTGTAGTAACTTATGATAATTTATTCCGCGTAAACGAATGATATATCGTAAGTTATTACTACAGAAGTAACGCTCGCGTAAACGTAGTAAAAAGAAAGAAATACATCTAGAATCTAGATTGTCCACGGTCTTACATACATAAAGCCCCTTGCACAATGCCAGGCAACAGGCAATAGGAACAGGGAATCGAAATCAGAAATCATGTATAAATGCAGAATAATCAGTGACACTGTCACGTCTGACGGTACATAACTTTAGCCGCATAAATTTTTTCTTTTTATCCTTGCACAGCACCTGAAAAACAATATTAAATTATAATACACTCTTTAATTTAACTGTCACAACAATCACTCAGCTGACACGCCCTTATGTGTTCTTAAAACAGCAAAGACAAGCCTAAAGAATATGACCGCCTAAAGGCTCATTTTCAAGTTTAAGCCCTATTTTCATAAATCACACTATGAACTTTGGACAATTACTTATTAAAATTCCCCAGAGTCAATAAAATTAACTGCTCATTGGTATTCATTGACTATACAAACCTTATAAGATTCATTATGCAATATAAGCTCAGTTTGACCGGGATCTAACGGAAAGAAATGCCATGTTCTATAAGAATGTATTAAGAAAATCGAAATAAAATATAAATCAATTAATTAAAAGCAAACCGATCATAAAAATATAACCTTTTGTGCCTGAAGAACATTACCACACTAAAATAATAATTATTTCATTAACATTTTCCAAACATGATTGTTATAAACAATTAATTTACGTTATTAACAGACCTAACTAATATCACCATTGGAACCCTTATTAAAGGTCCAACAACTTTTGTTAATAAATTTTTCTTATATCTTTTAAAACAAACTAATTAACAATAAAAATTATTGAAAAATTATTATTAAAATTAATTAATAAAATCACTACAGACACTTAGCAGAACCTGTCAAGTAATCCCACAAAACCCCTACTTAATATCTCTGTTCAATTTTAAGATATAATTAAAAATTATGGAAATCCATAATTTACAAAAATTTTAAACACCCTAAAATATAGTCCTCAATTACTTAAATACAACAAAAGAAATCCCATCTTTTTATTCCTTACCGTTTACGAGTTATAAATTATTAAAGTTTTATGTCCACCATCTTGAATTTCCTACCATTTAAACTTAGAAAGACCAAATTACTTTTACCTTAATATTTGACCCTTTTAAACATTTTAAGATTAACAAATTTCATTTTTGAACGAAAATTTTGACACTTAATTATTATGATAAAAATGGAATCCGCCATGTTTCTAAACACTGATAGCGTTAATCCCGATTTTCTAATTGTACTAATTAATTTAATAAACGAGATTGAAAATTATTCATTTAGCGAATGACTTCAGTACGAGAGACGAGGATAGTTTAATGCCAACCCGTAGAGAGTAAGACGAAGATAGCCATATAGATTCCTAATAAAATTAAAATAAAATAGAAAACGAATAGTCCGTAATAAAAACAATAAAGGCGCGTATAAAGAATAATTATTAGAATCATTTGATAGAAAAACATTTACTACATAATCATTTATTTTTGCAACCTATTTTTATAAACAATTATAAATAAATTATTAACTATGTCAATAAATATTTTTAACCTGTACTCCAGGTAATGTATAATAACTTTTATGTAAGTTAAAACATTGTCAGTCCATTAATAAAGGCTACACAAAATTCTAAAGAGAAAACCACCCGGTATAAAGCAAAAGTCCCGAAAACTGCCCCGTGACATAGTTGTACATCTATATCCCCAGGCAGTTCCCAGGACAGGGAAATTTAGATTATAATGTCCCGTAAATCACAATGGTTAAAAATCCCTTTTTATATACACTAATAACCTGAACATTTTTCCTTGAAAATAATATATAAAGCATACTTTTTAATAAACTCCTATACCTAATTAATCGAAGAAATACATACCTCTATTCGTGTCCCGACACCCCATAATAAAACTCATTCTTGTATAAACGAATTTCGATAACACGTGCACCCTCTCCATTGATAGCCCTATAAAAATAACTACAACATTTATTTCTGCGAATGTTTATTTATAAAATATATATAATAATAGAAAACTAATTCTTGTATAAACGAATTCTAATAGCACACACACACTCTTCGTTAATAACTTTATAAAAATATATCAATATGTGAATTAAAAATTGCCAAATTGTTTAACAAATAATTTGTTACTAATAAAAACTTATATTAACAATAAAATTTTTTAATGTTATATTATACTTTAGTGAAAGTCCTGCAATATATTTCCTATACACCCTTATCGAATTCCCGACCGTTTCCAAGATATAAAAATAATAAGAATCTTATTACATAAACAATTTAATTTCATTGATCTGCTATACTAATGAGAATGCTAACCATTTCTACTCACATGTAATATTATTAACATAATATTAGACTCATTATCACTACTGCTAACAACACTTTTTATTAACATTGTTATTAACATATATATATATCTATATATAAACACTTACTGAAATAATATTATCATCGAGCGTCAATCGCCGACGCGTCACTCACGAACCTGAAAAGGATAGAATTGTATCATGCGCCACGTAGAAACGCGAATCCAAGCGAGATGCGAATATTAGTAACTGTTAGACAAGGAGAGCAATATCTTTGATGCTTTGGACATGCTATTAATTATTTTAATTGTATAATAGAATTATTCTACTTTATGTAAAGTATGTCTAAAGGAAGTTAAATAATATTTAACATATATTTGTATACTTTAAACTCAATTTATTAAAGATTTCTTATATTCTTTTGAAACAAAAATCATGTTGAGATTTTATAACGAAAGAAGATATTACTCTCGTTATGAATCGCTACTAGAATAGAAATAGAAACGAGGTCACTAAGTGACTCATATGAGTGGAATCCAGTCCTCGCGTAGAACCATATATGGACATGCCGAGGTGAAGCGAAGCCCATGACCATATAAGGTAAAGAATTTCAAGACACCACCTCATGACTCATTGCTGGCAAGCGAGCCGCACAGGTAGAAGTAGACTCATATCCGTTAGACACCGCCCTATGACTCATTGTGACGAGGTGCGGTCACCTCCCACTACCGTTTCCAGAAATATATAAAAGCACCGTTCGCCCACTCGACTGAGAGTGTGGAACGGGCCAAGAAACCTTACACATCGTATACTACTCGTTCCATCCTCCACATAAACCACTTGTATCTTGGAATTCTACAATAAATATTATACTCTTTTATATAAAAAAAAAAGAAAAGGAAGATAAAATTATTGAAACACCTACCTTCAACGGACCCGAGGAGCCATAGTCCACATCGCCGAACAACAGCTATTTATCCTGGGGTTTTACCCCCTTAACAGCGAAGAAGAACCCATTCGACGGAGACGTTCTGCCGGATCGAGCCACCTCGCATCACCCAGGACGTCACAACACAGGCAATAGACACAGAGTTTCCGTCACGTTGGAAATTCTGTGCCTATTGCCTATTGCCAACCAGTCATAGCATTCGAATTTTTTAGGTTGTAATTAACGATTTTTTGGTTATTTCCTGTTCCTATTGCCTGTTGCCTGGCATTGTGCAAGGGGCTTAAGACCGTCGGATTGTTTGATAAAGAAAACGTAACAAGCGAACACGTGACCAGAGATTTGGCGTCTATGATCAACTTTAGAGAAAATGAGATCACGTAATCAAGTTCGTTATTTCTTTTCTTAGGCCGCATCTACAATGAGTTGCAGTCGTAAGAGTCGTAAGAAATTGAACAATCAC
>JASTWP010003433.1:0-24044 GCA_030770255.1 Temnothorax ravouxi
AAAAAATTTTTTGAAGAAAAATTGGAGAAAATCAAAGAAAAAGAAATTAGTAGAAAACTTTATGTTGAAGAAAGTTTGAAATACAAGAAAGAAAAGCTAGATCTATATAAAGAAAAACTGGAAATGGAAAAAAAGAAAATAAATGTATTAGAAAACTTACAGAAGATTTTAAAAGAAAAAAATACGGACTACTAATAGGTCAGTATTATAACTTCAATCGAAAGTTTGATCCTCAGTTAAGTTTTCACACAAGTTTTGATTCTAGTTCGTACTAGATACTAGGTACTAGGTAACAACAAAAAACATTTTAATTTAGTAATAGCACACGCAGAATGCAATTTTTTTTACATTTAAAGATTTATCTTAACATAAAATAGTACCATTGAAGAAATTTTTAGTTAGAATTTATTCTGAATATTTATTTTTTGTTTATTTTTTATTTGAAAAAGAATGTCTATTGTCGTTTTTATTTGGAAAAAAAAGACTGAAGGAGATTTATGTTTGTTTCATATTTATTAATGAAACTGTTAGTTATGTTGAAATACAATTTTTATTTATTGTCTATTTTTCTTAAACATATGTATCTAAATAAACATTTTTTCAAAAATTTGGTCTCTTCTGGAATACTTTTCATTTATACCACTAACTTCTGTTATATCTTCTGCTACATCTATCATACATGTATTCTCATCACTCTCATTATTATTATTATTATCTTCGACATCAAATTCGTCCTCGTTGTCCAAACAAATATTATGTAGCACAGCAGCAGCTATCATGCATTTTACTACAAACTTTAAATTATCATTATCAAAATATTTTAGTCTCCTAAATCTCCCTTTCAAAAGTCCAAAAGCATTTTCAATTACAATTCTAGTTGCGGAATGGCGGTAATTGAATATTTTTTGATTTCGAGTTAAGTTGCCATTGTCTTTAAATGGACAGATCAGCCAATTTAAACAGGGGTATGCTGAGTCTCCCAATAAGAAATTTTGACCCAAGAATCCATTTATACCTTTTCTGTACAGAGACGATTTTTTTAAAAGGCGACTGTCATGGATGGATCCTGGTTCTCCACAGAAAAACTAATAAATTTTTTCTTATAATCGCAAACTCCTTGTATAAGAAAGACTATAATCTCCTTTCCTATTATAATACACATAATGGTGTTTGGAAGCTGGCCTTTTTATTTTTATATGGCTCCCATCTATAGCTCCAACTACCCCGTTAATTCCTTGCAATTTAAAAAATTCAGACTTTACTTTGTGCAGTTGTTGACCAGTGGGCCATACGATATACTGTCCACTTCTTCTTACTAAAAATGTTATTATTTTCGTGATGATACGATGACAAGAGCTTTTGGTGACATTGAACCTGTCAGAGCATTGTCGAAATGTCTCTGTATTAGAAAGATACCAGAGGGTCATTAAAACTGCTTTTCGTACACATATCTTTTGCCTTCCAAAGGACCCCGCACTAAACCACGTGATTTTGGGCCCCGGTGAAAATGGCTGAATTTTTAATATGTTGTACTTTTTGAGTCACTGAACAAATATTTCTTCAGGCAAAATGTCAAAAAATAGACATGTTTCAGCGTTTCAACCCTTAGAAGCTTGAGGTCAGACCAGCAAAGATATCACTTTCGGATCAATGCGGTTACTGTTATAAGGGAACAATATGAATTTTTGGTGAACAAAATAATTAAAAAGTAATTTGTTTATGATAGTATTGTATAAACAATATGATAGTATTGTTTAAACAATATGATAGTATTGTTTGAACAATTTGAAAACGTCATTGTTTACAGGAACGATTCGGGGTGCTTTCTGTACGTAAGTCCCCTTGCCTCTCACGATTCGGGGTGCTTTCTGTACGTGAGTCCCCTTGCCTCTCATGATACGGGGTGCTTTCTGTACGTGAGTCCCCTTGCTCTCACGATTCGGGGTGCTTTCTGTACGTGAGTCCCCTTGCCTCTCACGATTCGGGGTGCTTTCTGTACGTGAGTCCCCTTGCCTCTCACGATTCGGGGTGCTTTCTGTACGTGAGTCCCCTTGCCTCTCACGATTCGGGGTGCTTTCTGTACGTGAGTCCCCTTGCCTCTCACGATTCGGGGTGCTTTCTGTACGTGAGTCCCCTTGCCTCTCACGATTCGGGGTGCTTTCTGTACAGTGAGTCTCCCTTGCCTCTCACGATTCGGGGTGCTTTCTGTACTGTGAGTTCCCCTTGCCTCTCACGACTCATAAATCTCGCTCATCTATTCACCTAGTTCCATAGCATCATTTGGATTGATAGGCTGCGCTCCATGAGCTGCAACCAAAATGTTATTTAGGAGCGCAACCTATCAATCCAAATGATGCTATGAAACTAGGTGAATAGATGAGCGAGATTTATGAGTCGTGAGAGGCAAGGGGACTCACGTACAGAAAGCACCCCGAATCGTGAGGGGCAAGGGGACTCACGTACAGAAAGCACCTCGAATCGTGAGAGGCAAGGGGACTCACGTACAGAAAGCACCCCGAATCGTGAGAGGCAAGGGGACTCACGTACAGAAAGCACCCCGAATCGTGAGAGGCAAGGGGACTCACGTACAGAAAGCACCCCGAATCGTGAGAGGCAAGGGGACTCACGTACAGAAAGCACCCCGAATCGTGAGAGGCAAGGGGACTCACGTACAGAAAGCACCCCGAATCGTGAGAGGCAAGGCCTCTCACGTACAGAAAGCACCCCGAATCGTGAGAGGCAAGGGGACTTACGTACAGAAAGCACCCCGAATCGTTCCTGTAAACAATGACGTTTTCAAATTGTTCAAACAATACTATCATATTGTTTAAACAATACTATCATATTGTTTATACAATACTATCATAAACAAATTACTTTTTAATTATTTTGTTCACCAAAAATTCATATTGTTCCCTTATAACAGTAACCGCATTGATCCGAAAGTGATATCTTTGCTGGTCTGACCTCAAGCTTCTAAGGGTTGAAACGCTGAAACAGTCTATTTTTTGACATTTTGCCTGAAGAAATATTTGTTCAGTGACTCAAAAAGTACAACATATTAAAAATTCAGCCATTTTCACCGGGGCCCAAAATCACGTGGTTTAGTGCGGGGTCCTTTATGTTGAGGTAAAACATGTTCAATTTCAATCTTATCTGAAATTTATACAAGTTAAACATTGCAATTTACTTTATTATTAGTGGATGATCATACTTACTTATTATTAGGTCAACAGTTGAACGATTTAATCGAAAATGTTCTTTAAATTCTCTGTCATCATATTCTTTCACAGTGTCCATAAAAGTGGTTATTCGATGTAACTTCCTTCTGGGAGAGTTAGATAAGTCGGAGCAGTTCGAGGAATGACGATTCAGAAGAGGAAAAAATTTTGGATTCATTTGAATCTGAACTAGTCCAATCCGATTCCGAATTGTTTTCTGAAATCTAATGGCATATAATATTTAATGTATATTTAAGTGATAAACAATTAGCATGTATTAACTTACCTTCATAATAATATTTAAAACAGTAAAAGAAGTTATATTTTTAGCGTTCTTAGTTAAAAACCAAAACTCTCAATGATACAATTTATAATACAAGACAATTTAAGGTTATGTGAGGTTAAGTGAGAATATTTTCTCACTTGTGCGTTCCTTTTGCTCATTGAGCAACTGACATCTTACCTGAGTATAAAATACTCACATAACTGAGTGACTCAGATCACTTGAGTGTAAATGGAAAGCAACTATTATTAACTTTATACGTTATTCTTTTAAATTTGTCAGACGAGCCGTAAAAGCGCTCAGTAATTTAACCGCAATGATAGAATGTAAGTTTATGCACAAAAGTGCAGATACCGACGAGCGAGCAGCACTCGCGGTGCAAATATTTTAAGTCTGCGTCAAAGCGACAGACAGGTGAAAAGATCGTATGTTTTAGTTCATTTTATTAATTTTACTGCCATTCTCCGAGTCTTCGACGAAGCAACAGTCTCGCGAAGAATTTCGATCATTCACAACGTGATTTTATTCAGACATAGTTATTACGTACATTTTGCTACACTTTTCATGAAAATAGGTCAGAAAGATTAACATTAAACATTTACGATGATTTACAGACGATTTATATTGTTCGTTCTATTTACACCTCATTACACCTTTCGGCACTTAATACACCTTTTTCAGCCTGATGGCAAGGCGGTCGATTGGAACGTTTTTTTTTTATTATTTATTCATTTGGAAGCATTCCCTGTCGAGAAAACTAAGTTTTTATTAGAATTACACATGCGTTAATAGTAGAACGTTTTATACTTACCTTTTGCGATCACCGATAACGGTGGCGAAGAGGGACGATTCCGTGACAACCTGGGATACCTGAAAAAGAAAAATTAGATTAGAAATGGGTAAAATTACCCGAACGTACTTACCTGTAGTCAGGAATCGTCTCCGCGACACGTCAAGGGTCACCCGGTGCAAACTGTGTGACACTTTATGCACTCTAGCGTATTACACGCTGGTGCAGCGACGCGTTCGGTTCGCGATGCTGCACCTCCGGAGTAGCACTCCTGTTCGGCGCGTATATCAAATCACGAAAGTGCAGACGGAGCAGTACCGTCTACACCCGCGGTAACACAGGCGGATAAGCAAGCCGTGCGAGCCAGCGGCTTGGCGCTCAAATTCGGCGCACTGCGCGCAGCGATGTGAATCCGGCCCGGTTTTTTGCGCATGCGTCCCCCTCCACTACGCACACAGAGTGACGCTCGGTCTATCGGTGTGTCGGCAGCGCTCGCCAGTGCCGAACGAGAGGGAGAATATTACTCCCTCCTTGTCGCTCTCACTTAGCTCGCGCGCTCGACTGTCTATAATGCGACCGTTGGGCGCAAAAGTCTCGGGTCTTGGCGCGAAAGTGACGGGTTCGTCGAAAGAGGTTAGAGACCAATAATACCTACACAAGGTAAGTTAATAAGTATAACACTTATTTATATATTTGTGCAAGCTGCATGATGGATTCTGTTAGTCAAGGAGCTATTAAGAAACGTAGAAGTAGAGAATTTCAAAATGCCTGGCTAGATGAAGATATAGTTAAAAGATGGTTAGCTCCTCATCCTGCAGAAAATAAAGCATTTTGTATTGCATGCAATAAAACTATCAGATGTTGCAGAACAGTTGAACATTCACAAACGGTCAGACATATCGATAACATAAAATCTTGTAATTATAAGACTGCTGATAATATTGATACCGAAAATAGATTGTCACATAAAGATAACGTTAAACGCACAGAAATTAAATTATCAACTTTTTTTCCGAGCATAATATAGCCTTTCAAGTCGCGGATCATTTATTACCTTTAATAAAAGATATTTTTAAAGATCCCAAAGTTGTGCAAGATTTTTCACTAGCTCGAAATAAGTGCGCAAATATTGTTAAAAATGTTACTGCAAAACGGGAAATTGAGACAATAGTACAATATTTAAAAACTTGTAAATTTTCTATTCTAATAGATGAGAGTACGGATATCTCAGATACTAAATTAATGTGCCTTCTTGTTCGATATGTATCACCTTCGAATAAAAAAATTACAACTCAATTATTAGAATTATTATCTTTAGATGCAAGAGATTGTTCCGCAAATAAAATTTTTGAAATATTTAAAAAATGCTTAGAAGAAAAACATATTCCTATAAAAAATATTGTTGGAATGGCATTCGATAATGCGTCAGTTATGATTGGAC
Source organism: Temnothorax ravouxi (assembly GCA_030770255.1). Classification (NCBI taxonomy): domain Eukaryota; kingdom Metazoa; phylum Arthropoda; class Insecta; order Hymenoptera; family Formicidae; genus Temnothorax; species Temnothorax ravouxi. The sequence goes on from JASTWP010003433.1 coordinate 5,736, forward strand.
GCAAAAATTCTTTTATGAGTCGTCTTAAAGAACAAGTTCCCATTAAACATAAAAAAAGTGGAATTCAATACCAGCCTGACAGCAATAAAAAACTCCGATTTAGGGATCTTGCAATCTATCAGTCAGATGGAATTTCATTGCCAGAGATTGCAAGATCCCTAAATCGGAGTTTTTTATTGCTGTCAGGCTGGTATTGAATTCCACTTTTTTTATGTTTAATGGGAAAATTTATCGACAAACTTTAGATGTTTTTAACTCCTTCCATCCTAGGTTGAAATTTACCATAGAAATCGGCGAAGACGACACGTTGAATTTTTTGGAGATCACGATGATATTGAACAACAATAGGCTAACCTTTGATTGGTTCCATAAACCAACATTTTCTGGCAGGTATCTAAATTTTATGTCGCAGCATCTGGTATGCCAAAAAAGAGGGACGGCCATAGGCTTAATAGATAGGGCATTTTTGTTGTCGCACCCGTCCTTGCATGCTAAAAATCTCAGATTGGTAATTGGAATCTTACTTAATAATTGTTATCCATTGGAATTCATCTTTGGAATCTTACGCAAACGTCTTAAGTTTTTGTTTAACAGAGACTCGAATACGAATGTGAGACAGGATGAAAAGGAGGTTGTTCCTTTTTTCACTTTACCGTACATCCCTACGATTACAGAAAAATTTAAGAACGCCATAAGGGATTTGAATGTGAGACTATCGTCTAACAGCTTAAATAAGATGCGCACATTCATTAAGGCGCATAAGGATAGTCTCCCACGGTCTAATAAATGTAACGTAACATATAAGATTAATTGTAATGATTGCGACGCTTCTTATGTGGGCCAAACTAGTAGGCAATTGCAAACAAGAATCAAGGAGCATCGTAATCATATTAATTGGAATACTCCGAATCATTCTGTCATAACCGAGCATAGATTGGAATGGAGTCATGATTTCGATTGGAAAAACGTTGAAATTTTAGACAATGAATCCTATTATTATAAACGTTTGGTTTCTGAGATGATATGCATAAAAAGGCAGGCGAACGGGTTGAATTTACAGACTGACGCTGAGGGTTCGCCGGATACTTATTTGAATGTGATCGAGAGACTGTCAAAAATGTAGAACAACTGTATGCGATAGTTTATCCCCTCCTTCGGTGTATACACTGGTCTCTATTATGTTAACCTTCCCACCAATGCCTCACTCACTCGCGACGTGTCGAACCGTTAAGCTCGTTGTTACAATGTGATATTCTGGGCGTTGTTACAATGCGATATTCAGGTCTGCAATTGCTCTGTAAGTTAATTCATTAGTCATCTGATTATAACATGGATAATTTACGCCCTTACCACATTGCGACTCCGTTTGATGGTACAGGTAGGGCTTTCGAATCTTTTTTACCCACCTAGTCTTTCAACTTGGCGAGATTATTTCTAAGATGCGATGGACGTGGAGCGAGTGCATACCGGCATATCTGGACCTTCGATGACGGTACATCCGTTGGATTTCAATCCTTAGTTTTAATTTAATTTTTGACTGCGTCCTTTATACTGTTCGTCTATTGACTACGCCTTATACTCGACTTCGTTTTGATTGTTCTTGTAAATCTTCGTTTTTGACTTTATGTAACTTTTAACGCTGAAGAGGACACTAATAATGTGTCGAAACGTTCGTTAATATATTTATTTATTTATAAATTGGTTTGCGCTTTGATTACCGCGCTTGGCTCTAATTGCCTCACCTATTCACATTGTTATATTTTATTATAAATTATAATGTATATTTAATAATAATAGAATTAAAGATATGCTGAAAGAAGGGAAAGGGAGCTGAAATAATTTCAAGAAACAAATAATGACTCAAAATAGGATATTTAATTTGGCAGAATTATTAAAGAAAACCAACATTCGTTGCAAGGGTAAGGAAAACTGCCAAAAACCTTACCAGTTTTCATTAAAAAAAAAAAAATACATTTCTAAAGTACAAAATAAACATATTTTATAAATATTGTCATAAATTAATATAAGTAGAAAAATTTGCAAATTAATACAGAGAAATAGCACTTTTAGTAATAAAATAAAAATTATTTGTAATCAACATGTTGCAATAAATGTTTAAAACATGTTCAATAACAGAAATAAGAAATAATTTACAAAATAAAATATTGCATCTTTGGCTTTTATCCCATACTTATTACTATTTTATATCACACTAGATTTTTCGCCCGCGCTTCGCGCGGGCTCAAAATCTATTCCCCTTTCTCCAAACTCACCCATTAATTAGGAGCACCAATAGAACCCCATAAAACCTCCAATTTTTAACCTCATAGTAGCTATCCCCATAAAATTAATAATCTTTTGGTACCAGTTTCATCAAAATCATCAACAACAAATTAGAAAAATTTTGGCACCGGTTTCAAGAAAATCGATCCATTAATAAAAAATTATTCATTAGTGAAAAATTAAACTTAGTCCTCCAAAAATTAAATTCTATTATATTCTTTAGTTATTTCTAAACAAAAATCGGAAACGTTTCAAAAAAATCAGTACATTAATGAAAAATTAAACTCAGCGGTTTCAAAAAAATCAGCATATACAATTCTTTGAGAATTTGGTCAATTAGTTCCAGAAAAATTAGAAAAATTTTGGAACCGGTTTCCAAAAAGATCGGTAACGAAAAATTATACACTTTATGGCAATCCCCGGGAAATTCTACCCCTACTTCATATACAATTCTTTGCGATTCGGTCAATTAATTCCCAAAAAATTGGAAAAATTTCGTAACCAGTTTCCAAAAAGATCGGTAACGAAAAATTGTACACTTTATGGCACTTCTGGGAAATTCTACCCTTACTTCATATACAATTCTTTGAGATTTGGTCAATTAATTCTCGTAAAATTTGAAAAATTTCGGAACCGGTTTCCAAAAAGATCGGTAATGAAAAATTAACCACGACATTTTCATCCCCGGAAAATTCTACCCCTATTTCATATACTTTTGGTAAAAAATTGGTCCACTAACGAATGAGTAGTTCGCGTACATACAGACAGAAGACGGTACTTATATATATAGATTTTTATCACATACTAGATCACACAACGCACGTTTGTTCAGGTGTCCTAGGCGTTCGTGCCAGACCTTTAGACTCGTCGTGGACACGTTCACTTCGCCTACGTTTCGCGCACTTTTCACACGGAAAAACATTCTGTAGATCTCGTTAGACTGCTTGACTCCAGTCGCCACGATCTCACCGCTGTCTATCATATCCACGCGATCATCCGCGAATTTCACTTCAAGTCCTCTCGAGGTGCAAACACCGACGGATACTTTTGGTAAAAATTTGGTCCACTAACGAATGAGTAGTACATACGTGTCACGTACATACAAACAGAAGACGGTACTGATATATATAGAAAAAATCAACCACGACATTTTCATCCCCGGGAAATTCTACCCCTATTTCATATACTTTTGGTAAAAATTCGGTCTACTAACGAATGAGTAGTTCGCGTACATACAGACAGAAGACGTGACTTATATATATAGATTTTATTAAAAACTAGCGTTTCTGCCCGCGCTTCGCGCGGGCCTCAAAGCTAGCGCGTGGACCTCAAAGCTAAGAAACTATAGATCTATAAAGGCTTAGCCCCGGAGGACATATGTAATAAAACACGCAAATAGGCTAGCGTATATTTACATTTAACACCAATAGATTTCCGCATCATTCTTGAGGTACTATTGTAAATGCGTTTTTTTTAGTGGTTTCCCCAGTAGGCCTATTCCACTATAAATAAAAATAGCTGTACCACTATAAATAAAAATTTTGGTACCAATTTCAAGGGAATCGATCGCAATTTACTTTTTTGACATTTCAAAACGTACCTCGTATTGCACACTTACACTCATACTAAAAATTAATTATTATTTGTAAAATTACTTTTACTAATTTTAATATTTATAATTTTTTATGTAATTTATTTAAAAATTTTTAAATATATATTTTATTAACATTTTAATTATTATATTATTTATTTATACAATTTTATAATTTTTCAATTTAAAAAATTTCTCTGTATATTACATTTTTTGTAAAACATTTTTTACTTCCTTCTATTAGATGTCCTTGATTGCTTAATTTATCAATCTTAATTTTTACACTTTCCTTTCTGGTTGCTCTAGAAAATGCCACATAAAGTTGACCATGAGCAAATACAGGATGTGGCAAATAAATCCCAACTTTTTCTAAACTTTGTCCTTGTAATTTATTGATTGTCATAGCAAATGACACTCGAATAGGAAACTGTCTTTGTTTCGTCTAAAGTAATGCACAAATTTATTTTGCTTACGTCGCGATATGCATCAGTCTAATATTTGAATAATTATTGCTTTAAATACACAGTAATTAAAGTCAAACACATTTGAAATCATTATTTGAAATAATTTCACGACCAAATTTAATCCAACATTTTACGGCAGAAATGTGCGTGTTATTTCAAATTTTAATTACTTCCTAAATATTTTTCAATTTGTCTATAAAAAGTGGTTGCTCTTATTTTATATATTAATGCAGTAAATTTCAAAATTAATAATTTTAGAGAGGAATTTAGAGAGGTATACTATACTTATGACAACATAAATTTTTTATTTTATTTTGCCTCGATCTTCTTCCATTAAATTTATATGCACGCGCGCATACACACATGCTTTATTCTTAATACAATATATATACTTTTGAAATTTTTTATCAATAAAAATTCCTTAATCAATCATCATTCAAATCACCTTTACGTTCTATAAAACAAAAAAAAAAGCCGCGACATTTTGATCCCCGAAAAATTTGCATTTTGCAATCCTCAATGTCCAGAAATTAAGAATAACCTTGATGGATGTCTAATAGAGTTTCGACGTGATTTAGTCGCTAAAACATTTAACTTGGATGTCAAAAAAGTTTTAAAGGATTTAATCCAAAATAAAATTTTTGGAAATATTATAGCTTATGCAGGCGTGATTGAGTTTCAAAAAAGAGGGCTTCCACATTTGCATTTACTTGCAATGTTAAGTGATGAAGATAAGCTACGACTTCAAGAAGTCATTGACATGATGGTATGGGCTGAAATCCCTAACGAAGAAAGATATCCAAAACTTAATGAAAAAGTTTTAAAACATATGATTCACGGTCCATGTGGAGATCCCTCTACCTCTACTTCATATACAATTCTTTGCGATTCGGTCAATTAATTCCCGAAAAATTGGAAGAATTAGAAAAACCGGTTTTCAGAAAATGGGTAACAAAAAATTATACACTTTATAACACTCCTCGGAAAATTCTACCCCTGTTTCATATACAATTCTTTGAAATTCGGTCAATTATTTCCGGAAAAATCGGAAAAATTAAAAAAACCGGTTTCCAGAAAATCGGTAGCAAAAAACTATGCACATTATGATACTCCCCGGGAAATTCTACCCCTGTTTCATATACAATTCCTTAAGATTCGGTAAATTAATTCCCGAAAAATTCTCGTAAAATTTCAAAAAATTTCGGAACCGGTTTCCAAAAAGATCGGTAACGAAAAATTAACCACGACATTTTCATCCCCGGGAAATTCTACCCCTATTTCATATACTTTTGGTAAAAATTTGGTCCACTAACGAATGAGTAGTTCACGTACATACATACAGACAGACAGACAGACGATGTGACTTATATATATAGATATATAGATAATATATGAAAAATAAACTCTGAAAAACAAAATAAACATTTAATATGTATATAGTAATTGAACGCTGAAAAATAAAATAAAAATTAATAATAATGTGCAGCATACAGAAAGAAAATATAGGCTAGATGGGCTAGATGTAAAAATTCAAAAGTATTATGCAAAATAATACAAAAAATATTAAGCATTATCAGATGTGCATTGATTTTTATATAAATTTTGCGTATTATGCAGTTCAAAATGCCTCGCGTCAGGTTCAAAGTTAATACAATTAATGTTTTTAGCTTGAAGACTTGATCGAATTACACAAATTGAAGAAAGAGTATTATTACACAATCGATTTCTTTTCTTACTTTTTACATCTGTCACAATAGAAAATATTCTTTCAGCCTCGGCATTGGAATGAGGATAACAAAGGACTACTTCAATTAATAACTATAAATTTGGAAACAACTTTTTCCCGTCAAAATTTTTACATTGTAATATATTATTCCACATTTCATCTATTTGTAAAGAAGCTAACTGTATTTTTTGTTGTTCGTCAAAACTTAATGGTAATATGTCCCACTCGAAAGCTAAATCTGATATGTTAACATGTTCTACTTGCTTAGCAATATGAGTTAGATATTTAATTTTATTTCTACCTTTTTATAAAGAGCAATTTGAGGATCTAGAAAACTGTTTAAAAAATTCATCGTTATAAGGTAGACACTTTAGCATTTCTCGAACTGCCGTAACATAGAAGTCCAAACATTTCAATTTAATTTCTTGCGCGCATTCCAAAGATAATGTTTCTAAAAAACTTTCACATTCCGGTCCTATACGTATGTTATCTATATGTTGTACATTATTATCTAAATCTGAAATTGAAATATTTTCTACATTATCGTACTTTAAAAAATTGTCGGCTAATTGACGAATTACTTGTTGACTGTTTTCGTATAATTTATGGATTAAAATGTTACGCGATTGAAATAGTGCGTTAAAACTATTAAAATAATTTAATGCGTATTTGAGAAACAACAAATATGCTTTAATGGAATTATTATTTAAATATTGTAATATATTTTCCGCGGATTTTAATTTATCTTCTACTGTTGCTAACAAAAAATAATTTTTCAAGACTTCCCAATTTTCTAAGAGTCTAACAACGCACTTTTGTAAACAAAGCCATCTAGTTTCTGACAATTTTAATATTTTTTTTTGTTCAATTTCAAAAAAATCTTGGAATTCACCCAATATTGCACATCTCTTCGCACTGCCCGAAATGTAAGTGGCAACTCCTCTAATCAAATCTTCGCAAGAAGAAGGTAACTTTTTGCAAGCTTTACTGGCTACAATCGCGGATGAATGGCAAATACAATTCAGTGTTACTAAATTTGGAACTTGTTCTTTAAGACGACTCATAAAAGAATTTTTGCGTTTAATCATAACTGACGCATTATCGGATGCCATTCCAACAATATTTTTTAGGAATATGTTTTTCTTCTAAGCATTTTTTAAATATTTCAAAAATTTTATTCGCGGAACAATCTCTTGCATCTAAAGATAATAATTCTAATAATTGAGTTGTAATTTTTTTATTCGAAGGTGATACATATCGAACAAGAAGGCACATTAATTTAGTATCTGAGATATCCGTACTCTCATCTATTAGAATAGAAAATTTACAAGTTTTTAAATATTGTACTATTGTCTCAATTTCCCGTTTTGCAGTTTTTAACAATATTTGCGCACTTATTTCGAGCTAGTGAAAAATCTTGCACAACTTTGGGATCTTTAAAAATATCTTTTATCAAAGGTGATAAATGATCCGCGACTTGAATGGCTATATTATGCTCGGAAAAAAAGTTGATAATTTAATTTCTGTGCGTTTAACGTTATCTTTATGTGACAAACTATTTTTGGTATCAATATTATCAGCAGTCTTATAATTACAAGATTTTATGTTATCGATATGTCTGACCGTTTGTGAATGTTCAACTAAATTTGTTCTGCAACATCAGATAGTTTTATTGCATGCAATACAAAATGCTTTATTTTCTGCAGGATGAGGAGCTAACCATCCTTTAAAGATATCTTCATCTAGCCAGGCATTTTGAAATTCTCTACTTCTACGTTTCTTAATAGCTCCTTGACTAACAGAATCCATCATGCAGCTTGCACAAATATATAAATAAGTGTTATACTTATTAACTTACCTTGTGTAGGTATTATTGGTCTCTAACCTCCTTCGACGAACCCGTCACTTTCGCGCCAAGACCCGAGACTTTTGCGCCCAACGGTCGCATTATAGACAGTCGAGCGCGCGAGCTAAGTGAGAGCGACAAGGAGGGAGTAATATTCTCCCTCTTGCTCGGCACTGCCGAGCGCTGCCGACACACCGATAGACCGAGCGTCTAAATACAGTAATTATTTATTTAAAAAACACGTATTTTCTTTATCTTCATTATCTTCATTATCACTTAATTCTTGGCATTCTTTGTGATGATCATACATTGATTTATTATATAACGCTCGGTGTTTACTCGTAACAATAAAATCATAGTAGGAGTTAACTGCTCTTTTGGCATGTAGAATACCAACAATTGTATCCGTTTTTAAACTATTTCTTCGGTCAGTTAAAATTAATTTTACATTGGAAAAAATTCGTTCAACACCAGCAATAGCATGGGGTAATGTTAATATTTTTTTTGGTCTGGCCATGGCACGAAGGAGGACGGACGTGCTCCGTGATCGCTCCGCATAAGTGTCTAAATAAGTGTCTTTTAAAATCACATTTTCTGAAAAATACTGATATATGGTGACTCGTACTGCGATTTCGAACAGAATGATATAAATTTTGTCAACTATATCTTAAGGATTGTTAAGATATTAACAATTTTATATTTCATACGGCCACGCCCATACGTGCTGCCGAGTGACGACTCGTCTATCAGCGTCTTTAAAACTTATTTTCTTCAGTAAAATCTGATATGTGATGATCCGCGTTGTGTTTCTGAACAAAATGATATAACTTTTGTTACGGATCCTCTAATGATTGTTGAGACATTAATGATTTTATATCTCGTGCGACAACGCCCATTGAGTGATGCCTCGTGTCGTGTTCAAAGTGTTACAAAATATTCGCGATCCGTCTTTTATCTTTGGAGATACGAATATGTTTCGATTCTGGGCATTATTACGAACCCGCTGATATGAATATTTTAATTATTTATATAATTTTTGACAGGAATCAGCACTCTCCTATGACACGTGTAATATATGATTGAAGTGTATAAGAGGACGATGTTTCAATTACCTTATGGAGGACTTAATGGCTTTTACAGACTCCCAACTTATTCTCTATGGACGTAAATAATCATATAATAATATTGCATACGACTCCTGTGGTGAGTTGTTTGTTAATGTGTGTTAATCAACGTCAATCTCTGTCTCATCATTATGCTGTTGAAACGGCCATCTTGTGCTGTGCTGATGTGACAATTCGTCGCATAAAGTTAAGGACAGTGATCTTAATTAATAATTAGTCGATTGTCGTTTCTGTGCCGACTCGCTTTCTGGCTGATCTTCGCGTTTATACGCGTACATGAACACGGGAGACTACTTTCGTTGGGTTGGTCTCTACTTAACCTCAAATCTCATACGTGACTCGTGTGCATACGTTTCGCGAAGTTTTACGTGTTCATGTTCATGACTCTTCCCGGAAGGATTATTCTCATCGGGGGTTTGCCTGGTTGTCACGGCACATTGTGTTAATGTGCTTAATTTGGTGCGAAACTTAACGTCAGACTTAACATAATACTTGCGTTACATAATGTTAATAATGTAGTCATGCACTTTGTTAAATTAGCAATGTGACTTGTTCTCTCGCGTCTATCTAGTGATAAATGCGCTTATTAAATACATAATATTATATCACTCCGCGATATTACTTATTGAATAATATTGTTAACAGATAGGTTCGTGAAACATGCGTTTTCCCCAGTATTATCATTCCGTTGATTGAATCTCTGTACGTTCCTTGTCAATATGTGGTAGTTGTTGTGGAGTTTATTCTTGTTTCTTGTTTGGTGTTTTGCTATATTCAATGTTTATTGCTGGCAATAAATATGCGAACATGTATTTGCCCGCAGTGAATATTGCAATTTGTGATTTGTATTTTTTTTGTGTTTCGTTTTATATACGGTGAGGTCCAGAAAGTACTTTAACAGCTGTGTCTAATTTATTATATTACTAGCTTTTGAGCCCGCGCTTCGCGCGGGCTTAAAAGCTATAAAGCTCTGAAGCTTTTTTTTTTGTAAATTCCTTTATCAATCATCACTCAAATCACCTTTACATTCTGTATTTGTAATTTTTAATCACTTTTATTTATATAAAAAAATTAAGATATTAAAATGATGGACTTCCACACCACCCTTGAGGTTCCACCTATTGGCGCGTTAGGTTTTTTATAGTAGACCTTCGCCTTAAGCCCTATTATACTACTTCTCATATTATTTTCTCGCATAGCGCAGAATACATTTTGATAGTAATCACTGCGCGTTGCGCAGAATGCATTTTAGCTGCAATTACTGCGCAAATCGCAGAATGCATTTCTGTTTTTCTTTATTTTATTATAAAACTATATATAGATATATATAGATCTGTTGTTATGTATTGATATAATTCAGGCGTGTGTGTGCGCGTAGGTGCGTATGTTTTTTGCGTGGGTGAATGGGGAGGGGGGGGAGGCGTAAAACAAAAAAAAAAGCCGCGACATTTTCATCCCCGAAAAATTTGCATTTTGGTATCAAATTCGAGAGAATCGGCCCATATGTGGAAGTAGTTTGCGACCGGTTTCCAAAAAGATCGGTAACGAAAAATTATACACTTAATGCAATCCCCGGGAAATTCTACCCCTACTTTATATACAATTCTTTGCGATTCGGTCAATTAATTCCCGAAAAATTGGATGAATTAGAAAAACCGGTTTTCAGAAAATGGGTAACAAAATATTATACACTTTATAACACTCCCCGGAAAATTCTACCCCTGTTTCATATACAATTCTATTGAAATTCGGTCAATTATTTCCGGAAAAATTGGAAAAATTAAAAAAACCGGTTTCCATAAAATCGGTAGCAAAAAACTATACTCGTCTTTGTGACAAATATGATGCCTTGGTCATACACGATGCCTTGTTCAGACTCGATGTCTTGTTCAGACACGATGTCTTGTTCAGACCGATGTCTTGTTCAGACACGATGTCTTGTTCAGACACGATGTCTTGTTCAGACACGATGTCTTGTTCAGACACGAATGTCTTGTTCAGACACGATATTTTGCGCAGACATTATATTGTTTACACACTCGTCTTTGTGACAAATTTTATGCCTTGTTCATAAACGATGCCTTGTTCAGACACGATGCCTTGTTTAAACACGATGTCTTGTTCAGACAACGATGCCTTGTTCAAACACTGATCGAAATTTATCCTTTTTTTGAGTTGAAGTACCCTCCGCTTACCCGTCCTTATTAGCTCTTATAAATTAAGGATATATAATATTATTTTTTTACCGGCTGAAATACTCACCGCTGACTCGGCATTATTAGCTCTCCTCTAATTTTTTTGTTCAGACAACGATGCCTTGTTCAAACACGATCGAAATTTATCCTTTTTTTGAGTTGAAGTACCCTCCGCTTACCCGTTTTTATTAGCTCTCATAAATTAAGGATATATAATATTGTTTTTTACCGGCTGAAATACTCACCGCTGACCCGGCATTATTAGCTCTCCTTTAATTTTTTTGCATGTCAATTTACAAAATTTCTCGATATACAACATTTTTTGTAAAAGATTTTGAATTTCCCTTAATAAGATGTCCTTGATTGCTGTTTTCATCGACTTTAACTTTGACACTATCCCTTTTAGTTGCTCTTGAGAATGCTACATAGAGTTGTTCATGAGCAAATATGGGTTGTGGCAGATAAATCCCAACTTTTTCTAAAGTTTGTCCTTAAAATTTATTGATTGTCATAGCAATTGCCACTCTAATAGGAAACTGTCTTCGTTTGAGCTTAAACGGGAGTTCCGAGTCATTTGGAAGGAAATCTATCCTTGGTAAAAAGACAATCTGACCTCTGGCAGGGCCAGTTAGAACCTCCGCATAAATAAGATTAGGTTTCAAATCAACAATAAATCTTGTGCCATTGCATAGTCCTTTCTTTGTATTCAAATTCCTTAACAGGATAATTGTAGCACCGACTTTTATTTTGAGTTGATGAACTGGCATCCCAGAAGGTGTCACAGAGTTTAAAAATTCAGTCGGAAAATTCAATTGCTCTTGTGGATCATCACTCATAATAGAGTCAATTGAGAGATATTCCTTTTTCTCTCCTTCCATTAGATGAAGGATTTCATCATTAATTTTAAACGTGTCTTCATTTTTTGGACAAAGGATCGCTCGATCATGATTATCTCGAACTTGTTCCATGGTGATTTTATCACCAAAAATCTCACTGATAAGAGATCCTTTTGATATAAAATCATGAGGGATTTCAATTGTATCAGAATGTAGTCCATCTGTATTTGACAATTTACCATCTCCGAGTTGCAACAGCCAATTTGCAAATTCTCTTTCATCTCCAGTTCTCATATTTTGCTGGAGTTTAATTTGAGTTACATTTCTCCATAACGGGTTATATTTTACAGTTGACTCAATTATCGTTGTTTTTTGTGCATGAGGCACTATAGGTAGATTTTGTCTGAAATCTCCTGCAAATAGAATAACTTTTCCTCCAAATGGTTGTGATTTCTTCATCAAATCTCTGAGAAGTTTATCAACTGCTGTTAAGGCATGTCCTACAGTCATACTCACCTCATCCCATATGATGAGTTTGGCAGATATCAGTTCTCGTGCAACTTTAGAGTTTCCTCTGATATTTGATTTCGCACTATCATCAATTGGGATGGTAAGCTTGAACAGGGAGTGGTAGGTTTTTCCTCCCTTTAGAAGTGTTGCAGCAATGCCAGTTGATGCACATGGAAGAACCTCCTCGTTTTTTCCTCGGATAACACTCAGAAATGTGTTAAACAGATAGGTTTTACCACTACCTGCAAACCCATCTATACAAAATAGCCGCTGTGGTTCATTCTCATTATCAATTGCTCGCATAACTAAATCGTACACGTACTTTTGCTCAGCATTTAGTGTCGATAATAAATAGTCACCACGTCTTCTTTCCTCATCTACATTATATTCTGTTACGTAAATAATCACTGGATTTGGATTTGGCAATTGGAAATTTTCACAACTACTTCCATTATTCCTCAGAATTTCTTGTATATGATTTAAAGCCATATTTTCAGGATTGACAACATTGTTGTGTACAAAGTCTTCAATCATGTGAGACTTCATGAATAGATCGTATCCATTCAGTCTCCACATTGCTTCTGGAGCACTAACATATCTTGCATCTAGGAATGAGTTAACTTCATCTACTTTAATGATCCTTGTGCCATCTCGTGTTTGCACTTCAATTGCGGCACAGTCAAATCCTTTGTGAATGTACTTATATAAGTATTTTACGCTCTTCACTGATGAGCATATTTCCAAATTGATGTGCCGATCATATTTCATGATTAAATATGGCGAATATGGCACCACCCATCGATTGTCAATTTCTTTTCCTCTGACAATGTATTTTTTCCCAGTATTCCTTCGTTGATACATGGGATATCCATTCACATTAGCATTTGTTTCGTCTCGAAACTCTTTTGGAAAGCCTTTTGAGCATTTTCCATCGTCACCAGTGCAAGGATATCTCTGAGATTGGTTGCCACACGGACCATGAATCATGTGCTTCAGAACTTTTGCATTAAGTTCTGGATATCTTTCTTCGTCAGGAATTTCAGCCCATACCATCATGTCAATGACTTCTTGAAGTCGAGGCTTATCTTCATCACTCAACATTGCAAGTAAATGCAAATGTGGAAGTCCTCTTTTTTGGAACTCAATCACGCCTGCATAGGCTATGATATTTCCAAAAATTCCATTTTGGATTAGATCCTTCATAACCTCTTTGACATCCAAGCTGAATGTTTTAGCGACCAAATCAGGTCGATACTCTAATGGGCATCCATCAAGGTTTTCCTTAATTTCAGGGCATTGAGGATTGCAAGTCATCGTAAGAAAAATGTCTGGTTTACCAAACTTTCTGACCAAAGACATGGCATCTTGGTACCTTTCTTGCATATTCCTTGGACTGCCCATAAATGAGGATGGTAATATTACAGGTATACCAGCTGTAATTCCTTCTTTTTGTGCTCGATTATCAAGATGATCCATTAACCCTGAATAAAGTTCAGCTCTTAATTGAGGCTGATTCAATTTAATGTAATTAAGCCTATTGGCTTCAGTTTTCATATAGGCATCAAGTATAAATTGACACCTCAATTTGCCTGCTTTTTGAAATTGGCTAAATTCTGCTCTTGGTGCCAGCAAGTGAGCGTAATAATCCATTTGCGTTACTTTGAATCCTGGATATTGAGGATTATGAGATTTCAATTCTGAATGCCATCCATTATTACCGTATGGATATAATAAAGGGTAACACATTGGGTCACATCTTTTGTCCAGAATTGAAATTTGTTGGACATCGTTCGAATTTTTGTTATAAATCCGAATGTCTCTCTCAAATGGAGGCTCACCATCAACATTTTGAAAGACCACGGCTATTTCATTAGCTCGTGGAGCATTGTATCTTCTTTGATCATGTTGAGGATCATTTCGAAAGCACAACATCAAATTTGGAGCTTGAGTGCCTCTCGGATTAAGATCTTGTTCAACTTGACGCATCATCTTAAAAGTCTTGGCAAATTCATTGCATTGGATCATGAAACATGATAAATCTCTCATCAGGGCTGGATCACACCCTTGGTTGGCTTTGTTATTCATTCTATGATGAACAGCTTCTTCCGTATCCAAAAAGTAAAGTTGTGCATATCGTGGGGGTTGCCCATCACATGGGCGCATTGCTTTCGAGGTCAAATGATGATATTGCCCATGAATCTTTAAGCAATAAGGAGCAAAGTTCACTATATCCAAGGGATTCCTATTGCCTGGGGCACCCATAGAAGCCATAGCTAAAGCGCTGTTATACGAACGAATATTATCCATAAAATTCTTAGATCGAGCATTATTTCCCATGAATAATTTTTTTAGAAATTCAGGAAAATTTATGTGTTTTAATTGAAGCTTACCCTTTTGGCAACAATATGTAAATTTTCCATCTTTAGGCTTTTCACATGTAAAGTTTAACGATTTGCAAAATTGGCATTCGACATTCATTTGGCCAAGTGTGTGAACAGGCACATTCATTTCATGACCTTTGGCAATTAGCGCAATGTGGTGATTCAGTTGTTTGGCTTGGCACCTTCTCTGATTATGTCTCTGGGCATCAGCTTCAAGTCGTTGAGATCTTGTCTCATCATTTTCCTCTGCCCTCTGCTGAGCATTTCTCTGGGCATTAGCTTCCAGTCGTTGAGACCTTGTCTCATCATTTTCGTTGGCCCTTTGCTGAGCATGTCTCTGAGCATCAGCTTCAAGTCTTTCAGTCCTTTCCTCCCAACTCTCATTTTTTCGCCTCTGTCTTGAACGGCTGCTTTCACGACTCATTTTACTCAAATTTTCGCCTTTTCTTTTTCGAGGCATTTTTTATAATTAAAATTTACTTGTTCTCTAAATATTGAACGCCGAAATTTGTTTGCTTGTATGTACAATCGCGAAAAATTTACTGTATAATTAAAACTTACTTGTTCTTTTCTTTTCAGTTTACGTTATTTTTCTTACTATTATTCTTACTATTATATTTTCGTATTATCACATTTGCTTGATCCTTTATTTCTTTTTCCCGTTATGTTCTTTCTGTTGCCATTCTATCTCTCTCGTACTTATTCTGTTTTATATATTAATAAATATGGTCATATAAGAAATTAAAATATAATCTTGTAATATTATATGGCCATATATATGAGTATCTGATTATATACATATGAAAAAATATCTCTTATTTATTTATATTAGTAGATATATAATAATTAATTATATATGATCATATAATAAATGGAAATATAATCTTGAACAACATTATATGGTTATATATGAAAATATATGATTATATGATTATATTCTTATAAAACCTCTGCCCTATTTAAAAATTCTAAGTTATGTTTAGCAGAGAAAGCAGTACGACTATAAAAAGACCTCTTTTTGTCATCTTTTAGTTTTATATGCTATCTTCGCAATAATTAATGAGGAATTAATTACCCACATAGTCAAATCTGTCAAAAATAGATTTTTAAATGTCTTCTTTATAGTATATTTCTACAGCAGACAATTCACAAATGTGAAATATCTGCTGTTAAAGAAAGTCTGCTGTAAATGTCTTTTTATTTACCTTTAAATAAAAAAGAACGGAAAAACAGCCACAGAAAACTTCTTGGAAAAATCTTTATAACAGGAACAGGATAAAATAATTTCTTTTTGTAAGATAAAATATCTATAAAAGAAAAAAAACATAATTTGAAATCATATGTAAAAAAATACCATTAAAAATTCATAAATCAGTTGTCTAAATAAACTTCCCAAGGAGCGCCAATACATGTATAACGTACTTTTACGCGCGTACTTTTATGCGCGTACAATTACATTGTCCTCCAAATTACATTAATTGCGTGTTCAAAATGCGCTCATTCAAATGCGTAATTAATGCAAATTGAGCATTTGATTTATAAATGACAGGTTTTATAAAATATTTGCGCTCCTTGGGTTGATACAGATATAAAATCTCGAAAACAGCTCCAATTCTTTCACAAATTTTTTACATGTTACCGATGTATATGTTGCAGAGATTTCGTATAATTCATATTACTTTTATATATAGATATAAATATAAATAAAATTTATATAATTTTATCTATATATATAAGTACCGTCGTCTGTATGTATGTATGTATATATGAAAGAGATGGAGAGATGGAAAGAATTTAAGATACATACCTTTTTTCTTTGTCTCTCTCTCTCTCTCTCTCTCTCTCTCTCTCTCTCTCTCTCTCTTTATAATGTTCTCTTTTTGTCTTTTCCTTGCGATTTGTCTTTGATCGATTGCATAAAAAACTGTATCTTTTCTGTATGCTAACTCTTGACACACAAAATATAATCGTTCGTGACAGTCACGAATTGAAGTGACTGGTTTATCAATTGACATATAATATGTGAAAGTAGCAACTTATCCTACATATCTTATCTATATATATTTCATTTAAAACTGATCAACCTATGAACGATATTATTTGTTAAATTTATATTTATTTTTATGAAAAGGATTTATTTATTATAATTTTATTACATTTATTTACTATTAATTAAAAAATATAAATATTATTGAAAGGAATTTTATTTTACACCCACGAAATATACGTTTTGCAAGATTGAATAAAACTCAATTAATTATTAATTAATATTTATAATTACAATTTTTGTAATCCTCTATTTCCTTCGTCCAATCTTCTGAGATCAAAATATTAATATCGTTAGATATCGCAGTGCGTAGTTAAGGCTCGTCCAAAATTAATATAATTTTATACACATCATCGGAAACCCCATTTTTGTTAGCAATTTTTCTAATTCTATTTCCAAAAAGATCGGTAACGAAAAATAATACACTTTATAGCACTCCCCAGAAAATTTTACCTCTACTTCATATACAATTGTTTGAGATTCGGTCAATTAATTTCCGAAAAATTGGAAAATTTTCTGATACCGATTTCCCCAAAGATTGGTAACAAAAAATTATACACTTTATGGCAATCCCCGGGAAATTCTACCCCTACTTCATTTTTTTTTAAGATTCGGTCAATTAATTTCCGAAAAAATTGGAAAAATTTTGTAACCGGTTTCCAAAAAGATCGGTAACGAAAAACTATATACTTTACGGCATTTCCCGGGAAATTCTACCCCTATTTCATATACAATTCTTTGAAATTTGGTCGATTATTTCCCGAATTCGGTCAATTATTTCCCAAAAAATTGGAAAAATTAAAAAAAATCGGTTTCCAGAAAATCGGTAGCGAAATACTATACACTTTATGGCACTCCCCGGGAAATTCTACCCCTATTTCACATACTTTTGGTAAAAATTCGGTCCACTAACGAATGAGTAGTTCGCGGTCAGACATACAGACGACGGTACTTATATATATAGACAAGACCCAGGAATGAAGAAATAAATATTGGTGATAAACAATTTCTGATTGATCTGCTTTTTATTTATTTATTCAGCAATACATGATTATACACTATTATTGGACCTCTCCGTCCTGTTACATGTCTGTTTTATGAAATTTATATAACAATTATGTTTCCATCCTTATGCACATTTCCTTAATCACTGTACGGTAGGTGAATGATGCTATTGTTTACTACTGTCAACTGACAGTCACAGGTTAGAATTTGATGCGCGCGAGCGTTGCTTTTGACTGCGTTTGAAAATTGCATGATGCGAAACTTACTTTCTTACATCTAGGGACTTTCTTTATTTAAGGCG